>VWPU01000220.1:0-108524 GCA_013398955.1 Callaeas wilsoni | reverse complement strand
CCCGCGCCCCGCCCCGCGCCCCGGCGGCTGAGCCGGCCCCGCGCCCGCTCCGGCACCGGAGGCACGGGTTGGGCCGTGTCCCGCTGCCAGCCGGGCACAATCAGGGCTTATTTTCCTTCCCCTTTTCTCCTTTCTCTGTTTTCTTTTTCCATTCTGTTTTTTCTTTGACTTCTTTCTTTCTGTCTTCTTTCTATCGTTCTTCTCTCTTTTTAGATGCTGTTTCTTTCTTACCATTTTTCTTTCCTCTTACTTTATTTTCCTTTCTTTTCCCTTTTTCTTTGTTCCCCTTTTCTCGTCTTTATTTTCCTTGTTTTCCTGTTTCCCATTTGCCCCTTTTTCTTGTTTTTATTCGGCCCTGCAGAATAGGTCAGATTAGCAGGAAAGAGAAGGGCCGTACCATTGGGGATGGGATGGCAGAGCAGGGGGCTCCACACTCGCCCACAGCCTGCTGTTTCCCTCTCTGTCAGTGTGAACATCCATCGGGAGCTCTTAGCTCAGCTTACAGTTAAACAAAATCACTGAAACTTGGCAGAGGGGGTCAGAAATAAAGACGCCCCAAGACAAGGAGAGCTGCAAGTTGGTGCTCCCTTGGGACAGCCACACAACTGCGGCCCACAAGAGGAAGGGTGGGTATAGCCAGAGATGCACACCTTGAGTGGGACAGATAAATAGACTAGAAAGGAAAGCCAGCTGTGGAAAATTATGTACTGAAACCATCTTCCTGAATTCATGAGATATAGAGACATGAAGTTATGGAAAGGATTTAGGTCCATCAAGCTGATTATTTCTTTTTTATAGAGAATTTTTAAAAGGTTGCCTCCTTTCACTTCTAGCCAGCCCTTTTATGTAACTGATTCCTCATGATTTCCATCGTGGCACATCATGCTGTCCCAGAAGAATGGGATTCTGTTCATCAAGCTGTGTCTAATAAATTGGGGAGCTTTTAACAAGTTTTCTTTCTCCCTTATGTGATTATTTAATGCTGTTCTTTGCAACCTCAAAATATACAAAGTGCATTAAGACCTCTTTTCAAGCAATGCTCAAAGTGCTCCTGGGAAGTCTGCCCCAAGTGTCACAAACATCTCAGCTGCTTCTACTTAGATTCAGGGAGTGTGTTATCACCATCAGTGGCAGTAATTGCAGACACCGGGGGGGGGGGGGGGGGCATTTTTTCAGAATATTAAAGCTTTGAGGGGCCTTATTGAACCCATTAGCAGATCACATTGATCTGGCATTAAACTCTTCAGCCTGAAGCACTGAACATAGTAACCTACATTTTAAAGAGTTGGTACTCTTTGTCCGAAGACCTGTGATCCTTCCTTTCAAACACCAATTCTCAATATGCTTCTGGACCTACTGATAAGATCCCAGTCATCACAACTTAGTCCCTCTTGCTGCAGTGGAACTGCTGAATTTGCGCACTAGGTTTGTACAGCTCCTTCTTTGGAACATCCTAATAAACTCTGCATAAAAAGCAGTATAATTGCTGCTGAGTCATAGTGGCAGAAGCCTCTTGTTATCCATCAAAAGCATATGTAATTTTTCTTCACAGAGGTAGGACTACTGACTGGGGTATCAGAGGTCTGGCAGAAAAGCTTTAGAAACAAAATGGATCCTCCAGGAAAAAAAGTTTAACAAAGCCAGGCACTGTCTAATAAAAGCAAATGTCAAGAAAGGGTGGGATGAAATGTGTAGACTGTACAAAGAGTGCCTATTCCCCAGGACATCCCAAGTGCTCCGGGGTGATGGAAGTAGCATTAGGGCTGCACGAGCCCGTCCAAGTAGATTTAGCTACACTACAGGAATCCACAAAGTCTGCATCTTGCAGAGACATTCCTCTGTATAAACAAAGGACAAGTTTCCTCCCAATGGCAAGAGCTGTCTCCAGTGCAGATAGCCTGCTCTGTAGAACGATAGAGATTGCAACATGTGCCTGCACCACCCCACCTGTCAGTTCTGGCACTCCACAAGCCAGGCCATGCCAGGGGCAGCAGCCAGAAAGAGCCAGTACAGAAACCTTGAGACAAATTGATCATAAAAATTATTGACCCTGTTAAACAACATCACAAAAGAAAACAAGAGGGTAGAAATCAAATAATGATAAAATAATTCCTTCTCTTCTTAGAGTTAGTTAAAAGTATTAAATGCAAGTAGTTATGAACAACAACTTTTACTATATCATTGAGAAATATCAGACAACATTCTGACTCATGGCAGATTTACAATGAGATGTACAGGAACCACAAGGTGTCAGAAGAGGTAATTTATAAGTTCAGATCTGTCACTAAGCAGACATTTTCAAAAACAATCTTCACCTCCAGAAAGTCACAGGCTGTGGTGCCAGGGAAGAGGGAAGAGGTGTAGGGTTGTAATAACACATAAAAATAACACCAGTAATTGTAAAGATAACTAGAGTTACATAGTCTAACAGCTGATCTACTGTGTAGAGCTTAGTAGACAAATTCACTTTGTTTTGCTTTATTGCAAATACAACAATCAAAATTATCTGTGTTAATACCAGTTGGGAAATTTCTTCATTAAAGACATTATGGACTGTGAGTCACTGTGTTACAAGATATTTCACCTAAACAGAGCCTGAAAGATTAAGTTGTGGCACAGCATGTAGAAATACATGTCTGTCACAGTGACAGATTTGGTTAACCGGTCACTGACTATGAGACCTTAAATGTCAGGGTAATGCATGCGGTACAGATCCCTCAACAGATTAGATTAGACACTTCAATTTCTATACACTGGGTTCATTTGCTGGAGCTTGTAAAAAATATTTGTGCCAACTTCCTTAAACCATCTGAGAAGAGAAAGGCTAACGCCTTGAAAGCTGCTGGGGTTTTTGATTAGAATGAGGTAAGTGGATGTTAAATGTTACTATAGGAATAATTAAGTGGGATTTTAAAAATTTTTGCTGATTCTTATGCTCAGTTACTGTCAAAGAAATGTCATAACATACTGTGCCTAATTTTGAACAATCCAAATGACACCCAAAGATGTAGCTTAATGTACCTTGGAAATGTAAACTTTGGTGCATTTCAAAACACCCGTGAAGTCAAGAATAAACTGGTGTTATCTAAGGAAAAAAGTGATTTTACTTGATCAAAAGTGGAGAAAGTGGAGTAGGTGAGAGTGCTTTAGCCAAGTGCTGCTTTCACAATTACTTACTGATCCATAGAGGTAAAGTTGTTGGATTCTGTGGACTAGGATCCAAGCTGTTGTTTTCCTTCCATGCTAACAAGATCATGTTAATCTTCAAAGACACCAGTATTTCTGCTTTCTCTAAGAAATTGCTTTTGTTTTTCTTTTGCTAGTGTTATGATAACAATAATACAGCAATGACAGCCAAAGTAAAAATAAGTTGCAACTCCAAAACTGTAAAATTTCATAGAAATCTGTATGAAATATGACAATAAAAACTAAGCAGATGCAGGAAAAAGGAGCACACGCAGGACTTCCACCAGTACTTGGAAGAGATTTTAACTGAACACATTTCCTAAGGATGTACATTTCTGGGAGGCACCAGTTCCTACTTTAGATCAGTCAGTGGAGCTAGAGTATTGCTGTAGAGCTGGAAAGAGAGAGAGGGAGAGAGGGAGAGAGAAAACCAATGCATTTTTAACTTGACCTAATCTAATTATGCAGACTCTCTCTACAGAGAAAAAAAGATAGTTAAAGGGAAGTTTCTTGTATGCCCAAAACATGCAGGAGCATTTGTATGACTCATAGGTGAGCATATCTCAGTGGCAGAGAAAAAGGTAATTTTTAGTCTCTTCTGAGTTTTCAAGGATTATTTTCTTAATATTACTCCATTCTAGACTAATCCTAATCTGCTTTGCATATTTATCTCTTGTGTCCTTTGAGATAGCTCAAAGAGAGATCAAAAGGAGTTTTTAATCCTTCTTGTTCAGAGTAAGTTGACAGTATAAACTTACTAAATGCAGATATGTCTATTTGTCATCTCCCAGAACATGAGCCTCTTACTGGTTTTCTTATGCTTTATAAAAATAGCAATATGCCAGTTTTGGTTTTCGTTTTTTGGAGGTTTTTTTTGTTTGATTTGGTTTGGTTTGGTTTTGTTAGGTTGGGCTTTTTTGTAGTTCTTTTTATCAAAACAGCTCAAAGAAATACAGATTCTTAAAAGATGGCTCTGGAAGTAAATTAGAATTAACTTCATTTTATATAGGTGGAAATCGAGGCAACTGGCATTTGTGTCAGTTTATCCAAGTCATATGAGAACTCTACAGCAGAAGAGGAATCTATCCAAGGTCCCAGCCATGATTCCAAGTCATTCATTTGCTTTCATCATGAGATCATCCTTCCGTTCACAGTAATTGATATTTCCTTAGACAAAACACAGTGGAATTATCTCAGGGATTAATTCGGCCTAGAACACTAATTCTGAGAAAAGTCCTACTTGACAGATGGATGCCTGCAACATAACCAAAAGGTCTGTGGTGCACAGCCTGGATTTTGTGCAGGTGGAAGACAGAAAGTATGAGTTGTGTATCACATCCTGCCTCTCATCATTTCTTGGCAGCCGTATTGCCCAGTAGATGGAAAAGTTTCATCAGCAGCTGAAAATCTGTTCCTTGTCATCTTCCTTCCCATAGAAAGAAGCGAATCATTGTGCTGTCCATAAGTCCTCTACTTTTCAGGCTATTGACACTTCCCCTGTGATGCAGATGTTGAAAGACAGTTTTTACTCTAGGTCTGTCTACTTCTACTTCATTTATACTTCAAATGTACAACCTGGGATATTGGCTGTGAAAACTGGACAAAAAATGATACATCTCTATGGCAGCAAGATCAGATCTTCACCCCATGGGTTAGCAAAAGCAGCCAAAATTGCAAGTGTAATTTCCACCTCAATCCCTGCAGATTTTCTATGGAATAACCTAATTTACTTCTTTACTTCAGTACAATCCTGGCTTCCTGCTGTATAAGCATGAAGTAAAGCCAGGAAAGCCATGATTACTCTTATTTCAGAGGGAATATGTCAACATTACCAAAACATATCTAACACCAGCACAAGCACAGTTCTCAAGAGTTAAATAAACAAGGGGAAATTATTATAGGGAGTAAACCTTTGAACCCCTCTAAACAGAGTCAGTTTGATTTTTCATTATAATATTGGAACTAAATGATATTTTTTACTGCAATATAGACCAGCCCAGAGAGGATAATTCAAGGAGTTCTAGGTTCTTAATTAACAATACAACAGAAACAGCAACTAAATTAGCAGGAATTAATGTTTCTTCTCATCTGCTTGCTCAATTTGAGGAAACACCTTCTCTGTATACATGAAATCCTGAACTAAAATCTCAGATGACCTCTGTCTCCATACTTCAAAATATAATTAGCACACGCTAGCAATAAAGTCACAATAAATTTAATTTTTAATGGAGTAAATACATGACTACACTTTTAGTGGTTTAAGGACATTGATTTAGAGATAAGGCAATTCCTTCTCTTATTTTCAAATATGGTAAAATGCAAAATATGAAACGTGTGAGGGTTTTTTTGTACACAAGATTTGTAGCAGACGTTTAATCAGTTCAGTGGAGCATTTGCAGCTTTAAGTGATTGCAGTGACTCAGGAAATGCAGGTGACCCAGATTTCTCCCCTGCTGTGTCACACAAACAGATAGATACAGAATTGTATACTCTCTGTGAGCAGCGAGTCAATTGCTTGGCTACCGGCTATTACATGTACATGCTGGATTCCGCTTACATTGATGTGTGCCATAGGATGCAATGAAGTCAAGGTTATAATCTCCAGTGTGCACACCAAAAATAAAATTCTTTGGAGACTCTATTCCAGTACTTTTCTCTCCCATGTACTTTGGCAAAGAGAATTCCCTGTGTTTTGCAAAGTAGCAGCTTTCTAATTTATTTAATCTCTTCTTTCTTTTATTCTAGTAATGTTTGCTTACTTTGTTCGCTTGGGAAAGTATACCTTGGAAAACATACCTAGCTCTAGCTCCCATGAAATTTACCATCACCAAACTGGCCCGTTTATACCAAGGTCTTTCCACACTGGTAATAGCAAACCTGGACTTTGCTCAATCTCTAGTGACCTTGAGGAAAATTTAGCATCATGAGATTTTTTTTGTTATAATTTTTAGATAAAGTTGGTAAAAAGAATGTTATTCCTTTCTCTTTCCATTAGGAATTTTTGGAAAACAAAAATGTCCTCCTGAATACGTCTCATGGAAAATACTGACTTCCTGTGTTAAGGCCTTAATTTAGTTTCCTGAATCTGCTAATGAGTAAAAGATGCAATCTGCATGATCAACAAAAGGATTTTCCCATATGCTGCCTACCATGTGATTAAATCCTTATTTTGTAGGGCAGGTACATTGTCAGAGATTTTGGATCACGTTTGCAGCTGGTATAACTTGTCATATCTTCAGCAGGACTGTCACAGTTTCAATCATCTAGTGTCTATTCCTTAATACAGAGGGAGGCATGAAAAGAGATAAACAGGTCTAGAGAATGTTGACATTTTAAATTCCTTCCTACCATATTTTGCACAAGAAAGAGCATTAAATTTGGCTATGTAAATAGAACCCAGATTTTAAAATAGCCAGGTTCTCTTATGCATCAAGGAGAAAGAAAGATATAAACCAGAATTATTGGCTTTCTGTAATATTTTATATTCAATTTTCTCTTGTTACATTCATGCCATGTAATTGTGTGCACATGTGTACATGCGTGGTCCTTATTGTGCAGGGTTACAGCCAGATTCTTGTTCACATGCCAGAGCTCTACTGGGGGTTCAGGGAGTTGCTGCTGCACTCTCCTTTATTCTGTGTACAGCAATGAATGCTCCTTCCTATATCTGCCAAATGCCTGGTTTGATCCCATTGATATCCATTTGGCATCAGGCTGTTATTCACTAACTCTTCACCACAGCTATTAATCACATGCACATTCAAGGTGGGTCTGCTCGGTTGTCTTGTGTTATTGAAGTCCATCGCTGAAATACATTTTCCCGGGTGATTCCTGGCTCTCCAGACTATTCCCAGCACCCACAGCGTACAGACCCATCCAAATCACCGGGCATATTCCAACTGTTTCAAGGAAACTGTCTTTTCCATTACCTCGATGTTACCCCTCTCTCCCTGGACTCATCCTCAGCACTGCACTGTTGTACATTGCAGCACATTTTAGAGAGGGACTTGGAAGAAACCCACACATTTTAGAATGTAATTTTGAAAATTTAACTGACTGCAAATTCTTCATTCTTCATATGGTTTGATCTCAGAGACTTGCCTAATTTGGGCCGGTTTAGACAGTTTCCATTAGCAGCAGCAGATGGTAGTTGGCTGAAAGGTTCCTGTGACACAATCCTCTGTGTGTACAAATAACCCACAAACAACCCACAAAGTACTTTTTTCCCCTGGCCAGGGCTGAAATCAGATAAGAAAAAAGGTTCTTTATTTGCAATTCCAACCCCCCTTCAATAAGAATTCAACTTTGAAATGCTCCTGACAAAAGTTAGTCATGAATACTGCCAGATAAGCATTGCCCTAGGGCTACCAAGCAGCACCAGCCAGGCAAAAGGGCTACCAAAGGAGACTCCAAAAGTGCTGCTGGCAAACCAACAGCTTTACCAGCAAGAAGGAACCGAGCCATGAGTCGATTTTGTTAAGAGAAGCAAATCCTTAGCTAACTTAACATCATCATTGCTTTGGTACAAAGACATCAAAACTGATGTGTCTTACTTAGGTTATCTGTAAATGTATCTCCGTCTTTGCCATACACTCTATGAGGAGAGTGCTATAATGTTATTTATACACACACCAAAAAAGAGAAATGTCTAATTTTTGCACATATTTGAACTCAGCTTCAGAGAAAATTTCTGATAGTCTCTATAACATGCTTTCTAAAAGCAAATCTTCAGTGGCAAAACATATGGAATAACAAATTATTTTTCGGTAGAAAAAACAAACTCTTGTCACAGGGACACATTTATCTGATTCATATTCTCCAATGTTCACTTTTATAGCAGCTTTTTAAGCCAAATGGTTTCGTTTGAGTTTATAAGTTTTCTGATGTTTAAAGTTTGGCAGTGGATAGACAAAAACACTCACGTAGCAGAGGACGTGATGGAAAAAAAGGGAGAACAGGGCTGCAATGCTGAGCTCATGGTCCTGCTGCAGGCAATTCTGGAGGCCAGTACCCATTATATGCAGTGCCCAGTTTCCCAGTTATATTCCTCGAGGTATTTCTTCTGGTGCTCATATCACAGAATCTGGTGCCTTTGGATGCTTTTTAGAGCATTTAGGGAGCTCAGAATTACAGAAACAGATGTCAAACATCCCTAATTCTCAGTGTAGCCATTAGGAATCATGTTTTCTTAATCCCGTTGTCAAAATGGAGACAGGACAATCTTTGCCACAATTAATGTCTAGCATTTTTCCCAGCCTACTTTTCTTATCAGGTGAAAGTGTTTGGGATGGCCTCCAAAACTGAACAGCGATCTCAGCTCTACGTCCTCAGACAGATACGCACTCATCACCACCAGAAAAAGTACCTACTTGGAGCTGTACTTTTAGCAGGTCTTAAATGCCCAGAGCACTGCACTGCAGGAACAACTTTTTTCTCCTTTACATGAGGAATAAATATGTGTGGCTGCACAACTTCAGAAAGGAGGAAAACTTACCTAGGTTTGTTGAAAGAGTTTGAGGAACTTAGAAAAACAATAATTTAAAAAAATAGTATTGCTGTCAAAATTGACCTTTGTTCTAAATGAAGAGAAGCGACTACACAGCAGGGAGGGCATGGCTGCCCGCCCTTTGCATTAATCACTTCTGCTGGAAAGTACAGAGGGGAGCATGCAGTGGTTAATCCACGAGCAGTGGGAGGGTGCATTCTAGAAAGGGCACAGAAGTCCCAGGTTCAGAAGTTCCTGGTATGCAGTAGAGGATGATATCACTTCAGCAGGCAGTTACAGTTCAATGCCACATTGTCAAATTTTACTCTGTAAGTATATAATATAACAGATCAAGAAAGAAGCATGTTATTCTTTCTAAATCACAGGGGTTGAAAGGTAATAATTTCCTCTGTCTGTCTTTCTTCCTTTCTGATTGCAGTATTCTCTCTCCTCAAATCCTAAATAAAGCTACAATAAAGCCAATGGTTTGGAGTGTCTTCCAAAATGCCTTTGAAGAATTCATCATGAAGTGATGAAGGAGTTTACTTTCAGGCAGTATTTTAAGTTAGAGACATTTCATAACAGAAAAAGGAACTGTGTTTGTTAGCAGGTGCAAAGGAAAACCATCTCTTTTCACTTAGAGACACCCCATCTATTTTCAATCTGCTTTCAAGTTGGTTTGAGATTATTTTACTAGTGCAGGGACTTAGGAGGCTTTAGAAAGCATGTGTTCCTGCAGTTTAGAATATATACTCTTAGTTTTGGGTTTGAGTCCAGTGGAATTTGCAGTTCTATTTCTTCCCTTTCACTGTTTCTCTTGTTCTTAATCTGCATTGATTTTCCCCCCATAACAGAAAAAAAAAATCAATTTTCCATTATGTTTTTTAATCAGTCATAGTAAGATTTAAATGGTCCTGGACACTGCAGGTAAAAGAGCTGATAATCAGTTGAGGAGTCCTCTCATTTATTATTCTGCTTTGACAGGGGGCTAAATTCTTCCCTTAGTATCGTGACTGAGGCAAGTGGAGCAGTGGTGCCTTGCATCCAAGTAGAGTGCTTGCCAGAGCAGAATCTACCCCAGAGCCCTGCCAGGTGCTGTTAGAGACAGTCTGCCATCCTAGGGTAGCTCACACTGATGACTGAGGCATCTAGAAACAAAGAAACAGCTAGAAAGAGCCAGCAGCCTGCTGTCAGAAGACTTTAGGATTGGGAAGTGATTCTCCAATCTGAGCGTGTTAGTCACTGGCTGGGAGACCTTGATCTGCTGCCGTAATACAGAGCCAACACAAGAAGTGCTGAGACCAGGGCTGCCCCTTCAGTGACTCACCCACGGCCTGAAGCCGCTTCCCTCAGAATCAATGGAAGCCTTTCAACTGGTTTTACAGCAGGAGTTTGTTCAACAGCCACCCCTTCGTGCTGGGAAGTATTTATCCAGTGGAAAGTGCGATGAAAAAAACAAACATTCCCATATTCATCATCCTTGATTGACAAGAAATTAAAGGATCCTGGTAAAATAATGGAGTTTCAGCCAGAAAAAAAGCCACTTAAGGAATCTGAAGACTGAGATAAGCAGATCTTTTTCTTTCTTGATTATTATAGTACAGGGTCAGGAGACTGCTCTACGCAATAACTCTCTGTGGCCACAGGTTCAGTTTCACTACTATGACTCACCCTCGATTGCTCTTAGGTAAGTGCCAGATGCCTTCTTATTGCTCTCAAGCTTCAGATCAGCAAAACATATAAGCATACGCCTAAACACTTTTCTGAATAACAATGATCGTCACACATAATTAAAATTCAAAGCACACTTGAATGCATTGCTGAATCAGGGACTTCATGCTCAATATGAGTGATTAAAGGATCATAATCTAATTGTTTTTGCTGACAATGTGACATAATTCTTCACTGTACCTCTGTAAAATTTGGATATAAGCTCAAAATGAAATTAAAGAACACCTTTAAACTAGCTAAACATTATGGTACTGAAAAAAAAACCACCAAAATTAAGGTTCAAGTCTCTGCTGGAAGCAGGGGAATTTAATTGTTCCATTAATCACACTTTTGCACTGCATGACATTAAAGTGTAAAATATCGATCAATGGTACCTTTCACATAAGTCAGGGCATTTTACAAATCTTCTCCAGCTTCTGTGACCTCTCTACTCTGTACCTCCAAAAAGAGGCTAGTGCTGGGCACTCTCCTGTTGACTGGCATTTACAGGCTCTCAAGGCCATTTTCACAACCACTACTTTATTTATTTATTTATTTCAGATATCTGAATGGTGTCATAGGGATAGTAGGGCAGAAAATCTTAAAAACAACATGACAAAACAATTAAGAAAATGCTGCCCCTTGGTGGTCACTCCTTCCTTATCACTGCTGGACGGCAAAGGACTGGATACTAGTCCCTGCTTCCATCCTGTTTTTTTCAGGCAAATCCAGCCAACTTCCACCACTTTTCAGTGTCAATCTGCTCTCTGACTCACATACAGATTTTGCTTCGCCTCCATGGTGCTCTGGGTACATTGTAGAGGTATGTGTGAAACACAAAGAGAGTTGAATCCTTGCAAGCAGTTTGGGTATAGCACCCGTTCCTTTTTGCTTTGGCAAAATACCAAATGCTTCTGCTGTGCATGGCTTCAGACAACACTAAGTTGCTAGCAGCAATCAAAAAAAGCAATGCTTTTCTGTAGGGATGTTCTGGCAGATCCCACACTTGTAGCTTTCTGGCCACTCAGCCCTGTCAGAGAAGCCAACTAGAAGCTACACCATTAGGTTAACTGCGTGTACTGAGAACAGCAGGGTTACCTAAGTCTTGTAAATCAAGGTTCTATGTTTCATGTTTTACTCTATTTTGCAGTATATTAGTTTTTACCAAAAAAGCATGTGACACTCACTTGTGCTGCAAGTTTGTGTTAGTCCACCTAGTGATTGTTTCTGTTCAGTCCCCTTGACACCTCTTTCCCCAGACGCTGGGTGGTCAGGCTCACCTGCAGTCTTGAGCAGCTGCACCACTGTGGCTCACGGCCAGTGTGATCCTTAGATTTTCTTCTTCATCATTGGGTGATGGTGATCCAGGGGTGAGCATCTACAGACACCAATCACTTTCTGACATAATCCTGAAGACTTCTGTTTTCCTTAACTGACAGAGAGCCCTTAGCCAGCTGCTCTCCTTCATAAGGTCATTTGCAGGACAAACTGCTTTCAGATCCCAATTGATCTTACAGACCACTCTGTGTGATGGGTAACTGCGGAACGGGTATTTCTGTCTAGCTTCAACTTTCCCTCCTGCTGCTCTGCTTTTCCCCCCTTGTATACACACCCCCAGGGATGCTGCTTTCACTGCTGGCATCTGTCCTGATCCATCCTTGAGAACACGAAGCCAGGGTCGCCCACATAATTCCTGGTGCTCTATGAGGAAGTGTCTGGGTCCCTCCTGGATATTGCTTGGCCGTCACAGCAATTTTCCACTCTCAGGCACTTCTTCCTCTCTGCCAGCAAGCACACTTTGTGGTTTCCTGTATTTGGCCATTGGTCTAGACCACATGAACTCCTGCTATTGTTTTGTTGCCTGCTTTAAGACCTTCTGCTAGAACGCACTTTTACCACACCCAGATTTTGTTGACACTCTTTCAAGACTTCTCATATGATCCTAAACCATAACAAATCATCCCTCCAGGCTTTGTTTGTGGTTCTTACCTCATATTTCCTGCTTTTATATTGCCTCCCTCTATCAGGAAGATAAAATGACCAGCCACGAAACTCTTTAATTCTATTACTTGAATCTAGCTTTGTGACCCCTCAGCTCAGCACCTGCTGCTTGGTAGGCTGAGGGTACCACAGGCACAGACCGGACTGTCTCTGCCAGATAGCTCTCCAAACTGACAAAACTTCATTAATCAGGCCAAAATTAATCCCACTGCTCATGAGTAGTTTTCCCAAGCAGAGCCATATGACTTGTGGTTGCTTTCTAGCATAGTTCAGAGAATACCCATAGTCTCTGCCAGTCCAGTGAAACTAGGTCATTCTTAATTGACATGTCCTGTCTGCATTGCAGGCTAAATTGCTTCTTCAGCTACATTATACAGAGGATTCTTATCTTCTTCAAACCACTCAAAAAACCAATAGACAGAGGTATTCCAGCTTTTAGTCTTTACTTGTGGGATGGGTAAATCATGCAGGCTTCTTAATCCAGGTCCTGTACAGTAGATTTTCCTGTGACACTCAGAGTGTCACCAAAAATACACATATTAAAAATATATGCAAAAAAATAATAAAAATATGTGTTTTTATATGAAAATACATATATTTTCTATACTATGACACCACACTTCCCACTGCACACTTGCCCTATCCTACACAGTTTGGGATGTCCTTTTACAGAACTGCAAGAACTGGTCAGATCATTACACCACCATGGTAAAATGGTTAAGGGAAATGGGGAATAAGACGGTGGTGATGAAGGCAGAGAAAAATTACGTACCCCAGTGCCAGGAGTAAACTGTCACAGGTCAGTTTGCAGTACTTCCCCTAGGATATGCCTGGGTATCCGTTGCTGCTCACCACAGTGCAGCATTGTTCTCTTTTATCTCCTTCCAGGACTTTTAGCTTATTCACCCAAATATCACTATCTCTTAAAGTAAGATGGTCATGTAAGAGTTATAGCCACTCTAATATTAATCTAGCCACAACCACAAAAAAGCCTCTGCCATCTTTCCTGGATTGCATTCCCTAAACACTTCTCATTCCCTTACAAACAGTAATGCGGGGGCGGGGGGGGGAAAGTGTATTTTAAAAAAATGCGTTTTACTTGAGCTCAGCTTAAGGTGATTTTTTTTACAGCCAAAAAAAGCAAATACAAGCTCCCAGGTCTACTGTTCAACAGGGAAGTCTGACAGACAGCAGCCGTTTTGAGTTTTAGCCACTGTGTTCTGCAGCTGTCTGTTACAGGCAAGAAGTTTAACATGGATCGGCTTCTCTCCATCTTCAGATTTCAACTTGGTAAGTGTAAGTATGGCACAATGGCCAAAGAAAAGTGGCTCTTGCAAGATACAGACATTGTGAAGGCTGAGTTCTTGTCATTTTGGGACGGGACATTAATTATTTTCTGATTTGTATGATATTTGCACATCCCCCTTACACCTAAAACACCACAGACCTAACATCTATGTGAGTATTGACAAAAAGCAACCCAGACTAGCTGTCTTGGGTTGCGTTTTCCATGATGATTATCACGGCAAGAAGGAAGAAAGAAGGAATTAAATATTGCAGTATGGTTGTAGAGGTTTTACAGGCTTTTGGAGCATGGCAGAAATATGTGCTCATTTCTGCATTTCCTGGGGTTAGTCTGTATCTAACAAAGCCTCAGTGATAAGTGTCCAGCCTGGCAACACACTTTTTCCATTAAAAAGCAAGCAGCTGGAGTATCATCTCTTGTACACCCAGATCTACCGGCAGTAATGAAAGATACCAGGCTTTTCAAGGATTGCTGTGCATTGCATTATTATTACTGGTTATTATTAATTATTATGTAGTGTCTACTACATATTATATTTAGTATATATTTGAAATCATAATTTGTTCTTACTTACCAGTTTTTATCTAATATCATTAAGCTTTTTACAATTCTAATTCTATTTTACTTTGTTGGTTCAAAGGCAGTTATCAGTAATACACTGATAACACAGTGACAAGTGGAGAAACAGATAAGTTAAATGACCTGTGAAAAAATTCTTGGAATTCCTGGGTCTTTACTCTGATATTGATTTAATTTAACTGAACAAACCACATGGTAAGCAGTTTTAAAATCTTTTAAAGTTTGTTGCACTGTGAGAGAGGAAGACAACATTTTGTAAAATTCTACATCCTGTCTACTTTTCAGTGCTTATTTCAATCAGAAATGCCAGCACTTCCAAAGGTAATGAAATGCACATCAAAGCCTTATAATCAATGTTTATTAGAAAACCCACAGCTTTATAATTTATGCAAAAATAAAACACAGTTTATTAAGCTGTAATATCTGTAGTATCACTTATATTCTTGTATGATATGCTTTACCTCAATTGTTTTCTTATGGGATGCTTCCATGGATAGAGGAAGTATAGCCTATTCTAAAAGAAGGTTGAATGTAACTCTTGGAATGTCATTCTGAAAGTGGTGAGGAAATGTAATAATATGGTGACTTACCAAATTTATGTAACGTAAATTCCAAATGCTTGTCAAGTGAATAGTCATTTATGTCAAACATGCACATACGACATTTTCCCTGATTCAAACAGAGATTCCACGCTCTAGCTTGCATTTTTGGTTTTAAAACTTAAGAAGCAATTTGATGCAACCACAAATCTTTTGTATGTTGGATCAAATTAATGATTATTAACAGACCTGTTAAATAAGCAAATGCATTAATAATAAATCTACTGTACACAAACATACGTAATTTTCTCAGGTACTGTAAGAGTTATTTATGCTAAAAGATTTGACAAATTAACTGATTAAGTGCACACAAAAGAAAAGTGCAGAAGAAGCTGTCTAATGTACATTTCCCAATAGAAAAGTTACCTTTCCTCTAGACTTATCTGGTAGCTGTACTTTCCCACCAATTTGGTTCTGTCATAGGAAACCTCATCTCCATCCATTGTATTAGGAACAACTCCATTCTCATGCTACAGAACCCCATTTTTATGATCATGGAGTCAAATCTTAACTTAGTGTTAATGGAAGTTTTGTCTAAGTAAGACCTCAGTGAGGCCAGGGCTTTGGATATGGCCCAGTTCCTTTTAGTAATTAATATAGTACTATAGCTACACTCCATATTTATGAAAGAGTCAGCAGGCGTCAGGAGGCAGCTGTGTGGAAAAGACGATGGGGGAGAATCAGTACTGGCAGTGCTCATTTTCCATCTCTCTGGCCCTGATTCAGCAGAGCACTTAACCACATGTTTAATTTTAGGCGCATGAGTAATCCCATCTCTGCAGAGCAAAGTGTGTGTTTCGTTCTTATTGACTTTAATGGGGCTACATAAAGACCCATCAAACCTTGTGTACTGTGCATGGCACTTTCACCACTGCTTCCACCTTGCCCGCCCCTGCAGCAGGGCCTCTGGTCTGAATCTTTGCAAAATGCCAGAGCCCCTTTTGCTCCGCAACCCCATGAGCCTTACGACCTTGTTCCACCTAACTGTGTCCTCACAGCTGTATCTGGCCTCTGGAAAAGTGGACTGGGAGTAAGTGGGAACTATGGTATTTATTCAGAGCATTCCTAGACCAAAACCAACCAACTTCATCTTATTATCCAGCTTGTGCACTCATGCTCAAGTATTTTGCTGAGTCAGGCTCTACCATCCTAATCAGCTGAGATTTCTTGTAAGGATACTCACAAAATAAGCTGAGTTGGAAGGCATCCACAAGGATCATCGAGTCCAACTCCTGACCCTGCATAAGACATCTCCAAAAGTCACACCATGTGCTTGAGAGTGTTGTCCAAATGCTTCTTGAACTCTGTCAGGCTTGGTGCTGTGACTACTGCCCCGGGGAGCCTGTTCCAGTGCCCAACAAGTGAAGAACCTTTTCCTAATATCCAACCTAAAGTCCCTCTGCCACAACTTCAGGCCATTCCCTTGGGTCCTGTTAGTGATCACTACAGAGAAGAGATCAGTTAGCTATCCCAAGACTCCATAAATACATACTCATGATGGACAAGTACATCCTCTACTCAGGACACATGCTTAGACCAAAATAGGTGAATGACTAAAGCCCAGATCCACAGTTCTGCAAGTCCTATTTAGGAGTCTAATTCTGCAGTTATGGAAGTCAGTGGATGTTTCCAGTAAAAATGGGATCAAGGTAGGTCCTCATTCAGTTTAAATATTTAAGCAGATGCTTACTTTAAGGACAAGATTAAGTCTCTTTGAACTCACTGGGAATGAAACACATGCTTAAGTACTTCAGTGAATCAGGGATCTATTCCAGCTTTGGATCCACAGTACTGGAAGGTATCAACAGAGGCAGTCCAGCAATTTCCTGTTGCTGCCTACATCTCTGGCTGCAGCTATGATATTATTATCAGCTTATTTTTATAAATACAGTACTCTTCCCATTTCAATAATTTTTTTTCTTTAATATGCAGGATACTATAAGTATGTAATTGTTGCTGGATTAATCATTTTCTGAAGTGACTGGATGCATGGAACCTGACGCTGTTTTATTCTACTTTGGCCTTTCTTTAGATTTTTGCTCTGGCCTATTGATTGAATCATGACAAGTGATTTCTTGAGCATGCTGACTGCATTCAGCACTGGTGGCATGTTCAAAAGCCTGCTTGTGATGGCTGATTTCATTTTCAAATCTTGCAGGGGTTATTTATGGGAAGACAAAAGCCCTTTAACAGATACCTAACAATGGATTTGGCTAGTTAGTTCATTTACTGTGCAAAAGGGAAAACAATCAGCAGCTCTTTCTGCCTATGTTCTCTTATGAAATACTACATTTGGTTTTGAGTCATCAGCTTATCAATCTTTCATGCCAAACTGGCTTTAGAGGTAAAGACTAAAATCTTTACTACAGCTATTATTGCAGTGCCAGTCAGGAAAAGCCAGCATGGGATGCATAATTTGGCAGTCTGCAGCCATAGAAGGAAGCACTTTTGTCCCATTAGAATCAAAAACAGACTTTTTGACTAGAGATCCTGGGGGGTTCTGGAAATGCCCAGGATCAACAGACACAAAAGCCACTCTCTGTTGGATCAAGACCAGTGCACATTATTCTAATGTCAAATATATAGGAGTGCAAAAGTGTACCACAATATATTGAAAAACTTTTCCTTCACTTGTGCACAGTTGGAGAATAGTTTGACTTTGGAATTAGATCTCTTGGTCAACACAAAAAATAATTAATATTTTGTTTGGAACCTCATTGTGTATGGCCATATACAAGAGGTAATAGCTTAAAGTAAATATAAGTGACAAAGTCAATAAGTAGTATTGTCAAGGCTGACAAGGACTCAAGTTTTATAAAAGTAAAGCTGTCTACTGGGCATAGAAAAGGCATTAAAAAATAGGGATGGATGAGATCATACTATTTCATTTCAAATGCTGCATTTTTGGTTTGAAAGCTTCAGCCTTCATAGGATTTCTCTTTCAGTTTATTAACGTTTGTGAGAATAAAAGAAGCGGAGACTGGGAGAGACGAAGAAAATTACCAAAAAAAGTACATTATGTACTGTATGTGCAGCCATACACCAGTTCATGCCAGCCTAGCCAGGGCACGTGGCCTCCTTCAAACAAAACACAAGGACATTTTCTATAAAGAAAGGGAGTGTTTAAGTAGAAACTTCTCCCTCAAAAATGTTTCAGCCATGAGGGAAAATATTTATAAATGTAAACAAATTCTACAAGCCTAATAATCCATCTGTGAGATTAGTTACACTGAGGACAAACAAAACTTTACAAAGTGCTTGAACATTTTAAAAAAAGCCAGCAACCAGTGGACAAACTTTTGGTAAAGACAGGCAGCCTGTAAATAAAAGTTCACAACAACAAAACCACAAACCAAAGTTCTGTTTTCAGTGCTGATAAGCATTTGAGACCTTTGAAAACTATTGCAAAAATATTTGTATGCCTTATTATCTCTGATGTTAAAGGGAAGTAGGCATGTGAATGCTTCTGAAATATTGTACAAGATTCAAACCATTCGTGATATTTAAATGGCATTTAAATTATACGGACACGTCGAAATAAGAGTTTCATGTTATTCATTTAGGCACTTTTTAAAACGGTGTCTGATTAGACATTTTTTCCAAGGTGTGTATTCTGAGGTACATTTTTAGTCACATTAACTGACTCGTATCAACAATAAATAGAGATTTTAGCTATGCTAAAGATATAAGAATACCACATTTCTACTCATCAGGTTCAGGGCTAGCTTTGGGTATAAAAAAAAGGCAGCTCTCTCCTGCCTCAGAACCTCTGCTGTGCCTTTGCTAGAGGACATGTGTTGGCTGTTTCAAAGGCAGATGCATCTCAAACCATGACCTCATGGAGAATAAATCTTAGCTTTTGCTCCTCATCTCATTTCTCTGTGGCAGCTACAGAAATAGGAAACCCTGCTGCCCAGGCATTCTGTTTCGCTGCTTTATTTGGGGTCTGTGAAGGCTGATGGTCTGAGGGTGAAAGTGCGTTACTGAAATGAATGAAAATGAAGGTCCCTGAAGGAAGACCAGAGAGAGGTCCACAGTTCTTCCCAAAATCTCCTAGGATATCCCAAATTACCCTAACTGCTCCGCTCCCATTGGTGTGTCTATGCCAATACACGTCATGCATATACTGAGCTCATTCTCAACTCACAGGCTTTGTTTAGAGAAAGCTGGCAGGACTGGGAATATCTTATTTTAAATTATCTTGTGGTGGAGGATGATATAGTGTGAATACCAGAGGAGATGGATTTCCAAAAGTGCACTGAGTCGGGAGACATAGACAATGTCAAATGCAAAGTTTTTTACTGTCTCCTTACAAAAAAAAAAAAGCTGTTTGCAATATGCAAGCCTTGAAAGCTGAACCAAAACTAACAATAATACAAAGACCCTCTGGCCACAGAGTGAGTACTCTGTGAAATATAGAGGATATAAATACTAGCATTCCTGCTTGGGCTAGGCAAATTGCTGAAAGATATACAGGGAACATAGAGACAACCCCTTTCATCTTACTCTTTAAAGTAATATGACAAATAAAAAGTGTACTTAAAGCTCTAGGATTTGTTTGGAAACAAAACAAGACTTACTAAGTGGCTTTCGTCCACTGTCCCCTCCAGGGCAGGAACGAAGATTTAGGAATGAAGGATGCACACCCTCTAAAATTTAACCTTCAAACTCTAGGGCTTCAGCTTTAGGCTTTCAAGCAGTGGATGCTTTCACACCCCATCAGTGTAGTGTGGCCCCCATGGTTTGGACAGGCTTGCAGCAACATGCTATGTTCGGCTGCTCCGGTAGGTGCAGGGTAGTGAGAATCTAGGGAGACAAGCAGACAGCTGAGGTGCACTCCATCAGCACATGGAGGAGGTATTGCAGGCACTGTAGGAAGGACCAGAAAACGTGTTTGTAAAGTGCAAATATTTTCAGTTTTAGTTGATCATTAACCTCTTGTCCCAGGAACACCTGATCATTCTCAGTGAAATGTACAGTACACCAACCTGGCCCTTTCATCACAAAGAGAGACCACATGCCACTGTGAAAATTTTCAGATTTCTCCCTTATTGCAGAACCCAGTATTTTCTGTCCTTATTCATGGTTTTCTGTCTGAGTCATGGAGATACGCCCAGGGCAGGCCTAAGAGGGAATCCCATGTGGAGCAGATCATAAATAACACAAGTCTACATTGTTAGACTCTTTGAACCTCCTAGTCAATATAGAATTTAGTCTGCTTATCCACTTCCCTTGAAGTCCATCCTCTGGACAAGATCTGTGAACTGATTTTGCTATTCTGAACACTTTCATCCAGGAAGCAGCATCTGAAAAACCGTTTGATTTCCATGCTGCTCTCTGCACATGTTGACTAGACAACAAAAGGAGAATGATCAGTTCAGTTAAGAAGGAGCGTGAACTCAGATCACAGTGAATGACTTGCAGACTTTAGTGGGCATCTGCTGAAGGTGGTGGCAGTGATTTGATGGAAGGGGGAGAATAAAGAAGTATCGGGCTTTGTGCATAAGGAGACAGACAGCCAGGCTGTCTCATTGACATATTACTGCCTACTTATGGCCTCCATCACACTTCACTCTCTCTTCAGACTGAGTAGCCAAGTGGGGCTTCAGAAGACTTCTTAAATGTTGTAGTGCCAGAATGATTTTCCTGGTTTTCCAGACCAGGCTCGGTATACCCTCTCACTCGCAGTAACACTAATCTAGTATTTTATGCCCTTACTTCAGCTCCCATGGTGTGAGAGTTGGGTGTGTTTTAATGAGCCTCAGCCTCATTATAAGCTTTCAGGAATGTGCAGGAACCACTAAACTTCCTGCTACATGAAACATTTTCCTATGTCACTGCCCAGGAGTGGGCGAACATCTGGAGAGCGAGAGACAGTCTGTTCAATGAGGGTATTTGGCTCTTGGGCCCTGTAACGGAGGGTGGAGAAAAAGGCTCCTTCTGTCTTTGGCATGGAGCAACCATGTGAACTGACACTTCAGGGTATTTGTACATTCAGTAAGGGCTCTCCATGTCTGTTTTAGAGAGCCCCTTGTCAGGACTTAGTCCTCAGCTGGGCTGCAAGCTTCTCACAGGAGGTGCGAGAGTCTGTGAACCATTCTCTCATGGGAGCAACCTTCCTGTGCACTGAGACATAGAAGTTAGGATAAGTCTGTGAAGGAAATAAGCAGGCAGAGAGGTATGAGTGTCTGTTCTGGGGCTTGAGGATGGATACCTGCAGGCCCAAGTAGTGTTAGAGTTGAGGACAGAGCATTGGACTTCTAAGGGTTGCACTATGGACCAAAAAAAACCTTGTGAGCTGCTGCCTCAACATATCCCTTCTGCCAGCCACTGCAGCCACTCTGACTTGGCACTAGCATGGACAGTGAGAGACAAACTTGAACTTTGAAGACAGGGACCCTATGGTGATTTGATCAGACATAGTTCTAAAAATATACTTTAAAAACAATTACAATAAAACAAAAACTTTACAAAGTATTCCTATACTGATAAATCTGACTGTTGAGAGAAGAGTGTCACTGGTTTTTCCAGTGGCATTCTCAGAGAGCTGGCAAAGGGAAGAAATCTAGCAGTCCTGACAGAGAGAGTGGCTGTAGGTGATGATAGACAATAATCTAGGGGTCAGGGACCTTCCAAGTTCATCTGCAGGTGGTTACTAGGCAGATATTTTGCATCAAATACATCAAAATGATTGCTCAGAATATGAATCCACCTCAGGTGCCCACAGAAAGAGGGGAGGAGAGTATGTGACTGAGCAAAAATAAGGCCTCATCACTACAAGACACCTCAATTTGTGCACTTGCCCAAATAAGTTCTCAGTGAAGACTCTACAGTGGAAAATCCTGTAAAATTAATGGTGGGGATCAGGGGTAGTGACAACGAATTAATCAGAAGTAGTTTATCACCAGATTAAGCCTTTATATGATGCCAACCAAAACAATTGTCAATTAAACACAAATGTTATTCATTTATTATATTTCATTATATAATGAATTAGTTGTCATCTGTGTGATTTCAGAAGGCTGCAAGTAGGAAATGCAGGCTAAAGCCAGTAACATGCAAACTAAGGAGTATAAAGGAATACATTCAAAATGCTAATCATAGGGCTTTGGGAAGCGGGGACAAGGAAGAAAAGACAAATAAAAAAGAGATAGAATAATCCTCTGCAAATTTATGGTGTGCCCTAGAGACTAGTTATAAGAGATAAAAAAGCATCAGAGAGTGATCTATCAAGGCTAAGGTGTACTGGTCAGGTACAGAAACAGCGAAATGCTGCAAGTCATCTAGAAGAGAGCTGTACAAAGTTATCTACCTTCCTAGAATGAAAGTGGCTGAAACAGCTCTCCACTAAGCTGCACAGGGTCTGCAGCAGTCACACGTAATGATTTTTTGCCCAAGGTGATTTTGAGCCAATTTTGATGGCAGTACCTTAGTTGTCAGCCTGAAGGCATGGTCTCTTGAGGAATACATCTGGTGCAGGTAGCTCTATTTGCAAGCTGCAGATCGACATGCAGGTTGAGCTCTGGGAGGAAGCCTGAGACAAGAGGCCATGAACTGCCAGCCCTTTGGTTAACAAATGGCATGAAGAAGGTGATGCCAGCCAGGTGGATGGACACTGGGAGACACAGCAGGAAGAGAGGCCTCAGGAGGAAAAGCAGAACTTTTGCCTGGGTAGACTGTGACGGTATAAAAGCCCAGGGGTTCCTTTGTTGGGGGCCTCTCCTCGAAGGCACAAGCCCGGGCTGTTTTTGTGTTACTGCACTGTGAATAAATGGCTTTATGGAATGAGACATCTCAGACTTCGCTACGGGAAACCTGGGGCTGAACCGGTCAGGAAACCTGATCTGACGGTGTGAGTGGGGTGTGTGGGGAGNGGGGAGCCAAGCGGGCACCCGTGGGCTCACTGGAGCTGTGAAGGGGCTTCGGTCCCAGACTGCCAGAGTCTCGTGAATGCTCAGACTGGGTAGTTTCCTTAACAGGTCTACAAATTCCTGTTAGGCTTTCAGCAAACATTTGGTTTCCTGATGATCCTGTTCGTAACTGGGCAAAGTCAGTAGATGCACAAAACCACTGCTTAACAGCAGTGCAGTTGGACACCTGTCCTCTCCTTCACCCCAGCTAAAAATGTTCAAGTCACTGAAAAAGGAAGGAGGGCAAAGTGCCCCAAGAGCAAAGAGACTTTAAGCTGGCGCATAAGCAGGACTACAGCTACTAATATGGCTAGAAAACATGCAGGTAATGGATCTTGACATGCTTAAATCCATTCTCGAGGTTTCAGTAGATATGATTCAGGGCCTGTGTCCTTCCTGAATAACCTGGATAGGTATTCAGTGAGTAATAGGTAGGTTTCCTCACAGAGGTATTACCGTGACTTCGTAATACCTGGCTGAAGGGGAGTTTTGCAATGCCTCTGTGAAACACTGACTTTCTGATGCTCTCTGAGGTTACAGAGCTCTCCAGTACCTCTCACTGTAATTCATTTCTCAATAGAATAGTATTATTCTGTACTGTGTGAATTGCCTGAGGCTATGCAGACTGAAAATATAAGACTGCCCTTTGTTTAAGAAAAAATAGAAATGAAAGAAGAAATTTTTAAGACAGTTTTTCACTGTGAATTCTCTGCTAACAATTTCTTGACAAACCATAACTGACCTGAATGTTGGAGATCTGAGGTATATACATCTACACTGGCATCATGTATAGGACTGCAATATAATGTTGAGATAGGCAAGCTAACTTTAATTTAAAGAGCTCAGATACTGAAGTAGCATTGAGAGAGAAGTATCACCAGCTTATAAACAAATTCTTAGTCAGGAACCACCAGTCTCAGAGGAGGTTAGAATAACATTAGGTAATGGACCAGTTTTGCACCTCGGCTGATTTTCTTTATTATTTTTTCATGTTACAGCCTTACGTATATTAAAAAAAAGCTCACTTTTACTCTTCTTCAAAAACTCCAAATAAATAAGAATACTAATCTGTATTCCTTAGAGATGCAGCCTAGTTTTCTAACCTTTATTTTTCAGCAGTCAGTGGAGCTACTTCAGTGCAGCTAAAGAACTGATTTTCAGGGGGTCCAATGGGTCTATCCTTGCTGCCTCCAAAGCCCCATTTTCTGATTCTTTGCCGTGTCGTTTTCACTGGACCCTTAAAATTATTTGCTGTAGTTCCACAGAGTTACCATGTCAGGCCTATGCCTAATGAAATCTTGTGGTCTGCGGCTGGCATAATCCACCCATGGCTGGGTGGCATGCCAAAGTCATTGCAGTATCAAGTTGTGCCACTCGCATCAGACAGTCTGCACTGTCCAGAGTAGAATCAGAGAATCATAGACTCATAGAATCATAGAATGGCTTGGGTAGGAAGCGATCTTAAAGATCATCTCATTCCAATCCTTCCACCGTGAGCCCCATGCCACATGGCTTTGAATACTTCCAGGGATGGGGCATCCACAACTTCTCTGAGCAACCTGTTCCAGTGGATCACCATGCTCACAGTCAAGAATTTCTTCCTACCATCTAATCTAGACTTAGTCTCTTTCAGTTTGAAGCCATTTCCCCTTGTCCTGTCACTACAAGCTCATGTAAAAATTCTCTCTCCATATTTCCTGTAGGGTCCCTTCAGCTACTGGGAGTCCTCAATTAGGTCACCCTGAAGTCTTCTCTTCTCCAGCCTGAACAATCCCAGTTGTCTTAGCCTTTCCTTGTAGGAAAGGTGCTCCATCCCTCTAATCATCTTGGTAGACTCCTCTGGATCTCCCAACAGGTCCATGTCCTTCCTGTGCTGGGGACTCCAGGGCTGGATGCAGCACTGCAGGTGGGGTCTCACCAGAGCAGAGCAGAGCAGAGGGGCAGAATCCCCTCCCTGGCCCTGCTGCCCACACCATTTTGGATGCAACCCAGGATATGTTTGGTTTCTAGGCTACCAGTGCACACTGCTGGGTCATGTCCAGCCTCTCATCCACCAGCCCTCCCAAGTCCTTCTGGGCAGGGCTGTTCTCCATCTGTTCATCCCCCAGCCTGGATTGACCCCAGGTCAGCCCTTGTCACTTCGTGGTTACTCCCATAACTAAGGATTTTAACTGAAAACACAGAACAAGCTTGAACACTGAGAAAAATGACATTTGTTTCATTATATATAAATAGTGTCATCTGTAATAATCAGATAATGGATATAACAATAACATGAATATCATTTGAGAAACTAATTTTTCAGCCCAGCTGTGCAATTTATACCGGCTCAGTTGCTTTACTTAATTTGGCTAAGATTATCATTAATTTGTAATGTCTTAAGATGTCTGCAGTGATACTGGAGTGGATATCTAGGTCAGGCCCAGTTCAGAGGGAACTCGTTCTCTAGGGACTATGAGAAAGTCACTGCAGAGTCACACAGGGCAACTAATGCAGCCCATGGCTTTCACAGACTGTACTTATAACTTCACTGGGAAAGATGTGAATTAATGCCTCAGTTTACTCTCCACATGTTCAGAAAGGGACAATTCAACCAGTTTATTTAAGTTCAGCTTCTTGTCTCCAGGATCATTACTGAATGCGAAAAGTGATGAAAAAAGCAGTTCTACATATACTTTCCTGCTGGTGTTCAAAATATCTGTGCTGTGTTCTGCTCCTCAGCTGGAAAAGGCTTGCCTCAGGAAATGTCTGAATACAGCCAGATAGAAACCGAAATGGGGGTGGAAATAAGGTCTGTGTGTCAAAGAACTTTTCAACTATCTTTCCTGTAGTTCATCATCCACAACCAAAAATTTAGAATAAGGACTGGGATAATCACAGAAACTTTGTAAGGTCTATTAACAGAGAAATTCAGTCAGATCTGCTGACGTGAAACAGCTGGAGATGCTGAAGCCCTTAATAAATGGCCTCTCCTGATGAGATTTACAAGAACTCTTGATCTGCCATCATGCTGGTTGCATCTGTCACTTGCACCTGGTATGAATGTCTTAGTTAGATATCATGTATCACTTTTATGTGGTCCAGCAGGACAGATGGAATTACTTCACCTTTGTGTGAAGACCTTTAATAGTTAAACGTGTTTTATAAGATTCATCTGTGCCATTGTTAGCATTGTTTAGTGTTGGATTCTCCTAAAACAACAGTAAGTCTCAAGCAGTCTCATCCGCTGGCCACGCTCAGCTCTCACAACTAGTATTGTTAAATTATCTGTGTTTCTTTCCTGCCTTTTACAGGCTGTCATGTACAGAGTTGGTAGGAGGAAGGGAGATCCTCTGGGGACCTATTTCAGCCATTATCTGAAGCTTGTATTTTGATTTAGGCATTTTATATGCCTCTCTTTGTGGACCACCTGCATTTCAGAAAAGGCTATTCTTTTAAAGATGCTAGGATAGATGAGCATATGACCTGAGGTTGCCATTATACATTATTTCTTTCTTTGTTCTGATGCTACTGTCACTACAAATACTGCTTTTATCATATGTCAGTACCCCGAAGCAAAAAAACCTCTTTGTTTCAAAACCACAGCTCAGCCTGTGTCAGCTTGGTCCCCTTCCTCAGCAACAGCTCTGTCTCCTAATGGCTCTCCAGGTCCACATGGAAGTCAGGAGAATGATTAATTGCCTCCACTCAGATATGACCCAAAAGAGATCCGTACAGACTGGAGCAGTTGCATAACTTAACCAAGATGAGTAGTTATCACTACTCAGGCAACTTTCTGCAAATGAAACCAAACACAATTATCAAGATTGCACAAGATTTGGACCTCTCTATTACAGACATTCTCCACAAAGAGTCAGACTGTCCAACTTGTTATATGGAACTGCCCACTTTAATTAAGCAGATTTAAAATGGAAAAACTTTAATTTCCATATGTGAAAATAAAGGTATTTCTAGCTCCTCACTAAAGTTATTTGCTGCAAGGTGTGATACAATGGCTTTTTAGAACTCAATGCAGATACTCAAAAAAGCAACTTTTACACGTATTTAGCAAGTCTCCCAGTCTATGATTTTGGGAGTGTGTCATTACCATGATTCACTCCCTAGATTTATTAAGCACTTACAGTTTAACATAACAAAATAACCAGATGCATAATTTGCAATTGAGTAATCAATACAATTATTTATAAAGCAAAAACAGTGGATCCAAATTTGCCCATCTGCCCATTTCTCCACTTTCCTTTTAAAATAATATTTCAGCTATAATATTTACATCCTTGCAAAAAATGCTATTGAATCTCTTTCTCTAGAATTATTATAAGATGAATAATTTTTTCTGTAATGTGTTACATATTAGGTCAGAGTCTAATAGCAAAATATTAAAGACATTATTGTTCCAGGTGAATGATGACCTTATCATGTTCCCTTTTCCCATATTCATAGGCCCTTAATAATATTCCTTTAAATTTAGGTTCCTTCAATGTAAATTCCTGATTCAGTCCTCCATGTAGTATTATAAACCAGTCTGTGACAATGAAATGCTGAATTTTTCCTCTCATATTAAGGTTTTTCACCTATTGTTTCCCAGTTTGAATTATTTCCATGTCTCCTTTTCCCTTGCACACTGGCTTAGTGAAGTCAGAAAAGGATTTAGTGGGTACCTTTGTTTCTATCAGGCCTTCTTGTAGCTTTCCTTGTTCTTTACTTTTTATTCTCTCACTGTCTCTCATGGACATGCATTCAGGTATAATTTTTATTCGCTCAGTGAATCCTTTATTTTGCCAGGGGAAACGTAAAGAAGAGTTTGTGTCAATGAGAATAAGATGTTGGGTGAAAACGCAGCTCAGGGCAAACGGAATGGGAGGAAGGGGAGACTGAAGAAAGGCAGCTGGAAGCACAGATGAGCTGTGAAGGAGTCAGTGCTGCACGGAGGTGATGGTGCATGATGGTGGGCCAAGGCAGAGTGAGCATGACCAGAAGAGGCAAATATGGCTAAGGCTTGCTGGCTTCTGCTGCTCCAGGAAAAAAAAAAGTGGCAGTGGTTGAGAAGAGCTCAAGGAAAAAAAGCTCAAGGATAGCGGGAGGGAGTGGGGAGAGGGAAGAGTGATGACAGTGGGTGCGAAAATCTCTTAAAGCTCTTGGCTGTGGAAGGGCCTGACTAACCTCTTCCATCTTCCCACTCACATGGGCTGAACCTGGCTCTGTCTTCCAGCTGGCCTTTTCCATTGGCTAGAACTTTTACTGAGATGAGCAGTTTGCAGATTATGCGTTTTCAGGAGTAATTTAAATTTAATTTTCAAGATGTCGCTCCCTCACTTCTCTCCAAAGAACATCCATGAAAGGGTGAACAAACTCTTTGATGTACATTTCATTAGGAAATCTACTCATCTCACAGTCAACATCAAAGGAAAACTTCCCTAAAAATATAAATGTCAGTGTAATGAGCCCCTACAAAAATGTGTTGAATAAGATAGCTTGGGCCACAGGTGAACTAAAAGAGGAAAAAGAGTGGGAGACGTGATAAAGCACTCAAGCATCCATAGAAATATGTGCAGCTTCAGAACCCGCATGCAATAAGTCTTCAAAAAAGGGATATTGTGCAGCTTTACTGAGCGCTTCCAGAGCATTTGGAAATGATACATGATGAAACACAAAGGAGGGAGAGGCATCCATGCACAGTACAGTTATAAAGCTGACAGATCACTGTGGTGTTGAGAACAGGAAAAGAAGTCAAAGAAAGAACAATTTTTTTCAAAGATATACTCACTTAATCTACCCATGCCAGGTTAGCGGCATTGGAAAAAAGCAATGCACTAAGGCTATTGTCATGTCCAGGATATTGTGATAACCTGCAAGTTTATATGGTGACTGACACAACTTGTAGGAAAAGAGAAAATGCATGACCCCAGAAAACCTATTGAAGAAACATTAACAGCAAAAATTAAACATTAGCCATGAAAATTAAAAGCAATTAGCATGACAACATGCTTCATTTGAATAAAATAAGAGATATTCACATACTGGAAATGCTAATAAAACTGGGCCAGCTGTGAAGCTATTCTTTCCCCTCACCTGTCTTTTTGGCATGTCATTCTGAACTTCTTCAGAATGCATATATAGCAATTTTTACATCCTTCTATGAAAAGATGAAAAAATTATTAACAGGGTCACTTCTGAAATGCAGCTATATGAGATCAGTTTGTGGGGATCAAACAAATGAAACAGAGGAATAGTTACTGACAAATTAAAAATATTTTGAATAAGGCTGTATTTGAAAAATATACAGAACCTGTTACATGAGCAAATTATCCCTTAAATTGTATTGACTGAATAAAGCAGAGTGTATCAGTCTCTTTTCCTTGATCACACTTCTTCTAGCTCTTCATCACTCAACGTACTGTAGGTATCTCAACTGACATAAGTTTTGCACACTATAAATCTCAACAGTGTAAATGTTCTCTATGTAGCCAGTGTAAATAATAGCCGAAACAAGCAAGAGTAATAATAATAATAACTATAAATAAATTAACCTTTTAAACTTGGATAGGATTTTGCATTTGACAGAGAAAAGATAAATGGAGAAATAATTACATTTTACTGAGATGAGTAGAAGTGGTCACTTATTAAAGCAACACGTTCAACAGCTCTGGCTGAACTAGTAAGCCTGGCAAACTTTAAGAAAAAGCGTGTTTTCCCAAACACTCAGAAACTTGCTAAAAATGTTAAAATTGCTTTCTACAAAACATCTATAGCTCCTTATCAAAATTATTTCAAAGTGATGCATTCTCTGGAGCTTTTCTCAATATTTAAGTAGAAAAATACTTATAGTCTAAGAGAGTCCAACTTAAGCGCCTTTATCCATGATTTCATCTAGAAGATAAGAGCTCTTCTGTACGCAGTTTTCCTGCCACAGAGACTCAATGAGGAAACGTGATGGCAGGGAAGGTAGCTCTGTTGTGTCAGAAAAGATTAAAATGTGAAAAGCATAACTATCCTGAAGTCTTTTGAAATCTGAGTCTCTCTTACATTTCTTTTTACTATTGCCAGGAGATAATTCCTCACTGAGTAGCTGGTTTTGACATGGGATTCAAATTATACTTTGGTTCCTGCTTTTTAGGGCTCACACTAAATGCAGTGTGCCTTCTCTTAGAGTGATACTGATGGGAAATTTGTGTAAAAATCTGACTTCTGGAAAGGATTGTATTCCAGCATTAGAACATTTCTAGCAGGTTCATTCACTGTCTACAAGGAAAATGTCTTTTACTAAATGCTGGCTCTTTGGACAGCCAGGCTTCCTGGTGGTGGAGTCATCTTTTTTATAGCCATGCCGTATGGGCTGCTAAGAGGAAAAAGGTTCCTTCCATGCCCAGTGAAGAGGGTTTTTCTTTTTAATGACCTGTCTCAAAAGTGCCATGAAGGGACTTAGATTCACAGGATTTCAGGCACAAAAAGAAAACTTCAGAATTATATAGACAAGTTTCCTTTGGATCTTAGATTTTGTGTGCTTATCCCTGGGTCAAACCAAGTAAATGCAGCTTAACACAAGCATAAGACCCCATTTTCTCTTGTGTTTACTACTTCCATTTTCCTCTGGCTTACTTCAGACCAAAAGAACCACAGAATGGCAGTAGATTTCCAACTGAATCTTGCCTCCCTTTTCTAACTGGAAGAAAAGCCATAAAGGGATGGCTGCATTGAAAATGACAGAGGAAGATAAGATAATATTTTAAGCATGGTTAAGAAAGTATCTCTAATTCTGCTCACAGATTTGACTAGCACTAAACCTACCTATGTGAATCTGAATCAAAGCAAACTAAGTCTAGGGACTTCATGGAGCTCTTCCATAACACAAGCTACTTGTTTTCTATTTCATTTTGCAGAAGTGTTTTATAGTACCAATCAAAAAGTATTTTCCATAGAAATGGGCATGGAAGAAACCTCAGACAAAATCAAGATCAGTTGACAACAGAGGTGCAATTTAAAGGCACAATCAAGAAGTACTTGAAAAAATAACCACTTTGTAAAACTAGTGAACACATAGATAACTAAGCCCCTTTCTTGTCTAATGCACTCATTTAATGTTGTCAAGATTACAGATTTTTTTTTTCCAATAACTATTGAACTCTAAGGGTTACAAGACTAGATTATTCTGCTTGCCTTGGCTATCTAGATTTTACAGAGACTTCTCTGGGATATTTTCACCAGGAAAACAAACTTATTCTGAATCCAGATATTTCTTTATAATCTATAGCCACTAGCAAGGAAGACACTATCACTCAGTTCTGCTCAGAAGGTGTTTTTCTCTTGTCTTCCAGTATTACCTCTGAGCTCTGCATTTATGGCTATTTCATCTTGAGATTTGACCTTTGACTGATTCTTTGGTATTTCTTACGCCTCTTTCTTCCCTTTTTCTCTCTCTCACCACAAAGACACAGGCAGACAAAACATGATAAACAGATATGTAGAGTTGTCCTGTGTCTGTCCCTTCTTTACCTTTCCTTGCCACACTTCTTAAATTCAGGCCTCCTTGGACCTGCCCAAACCAGTTGTCCATTGCTCCTTCTTTTGTTAGAGGAAAAAAGAGGCAACTGTTGTGCCTCTCATTTACTCAGAAGAAGATGCAGTTTTCCTTTTTGAAGGTCTCAGCTCAGCAATGTGCTGCCCAGCACCCCTCAGTGCTGAATGCATTGCTTTACTTCTGCAAGCTACCTGTAACTTCAGGAATCTTAACTGCATCATGCATTTTGTCTGATGCTAATTTATAAAGGTTATTAAGAAAATGTGTTATTAAAATAAGCCTTGTTATGGATTTAAAACAAATATATTTCATCTTACAGTAAAAGCTGGTTTAAGATAGAAATAACCTGATAATAGTAAGATGAAGGTATTTCAGTTAAAAAGAACTAGAAACCACCGTGTCCTTATCTTATGTAAATGTTACATTGTGAAAATCCTCTCAGGCTTAGTATGACTTAGCCTGTGTAACAATTCAGCTGTTATATTTCAATTGTAATAACAAGCAAAGTGTAATCTTAACAGATCTTATCAAATCACCACAATCCTTCCACGCTCAGGGACAAAATAACTCCTCATGAATACTATGTACTCTGTATGTAAGAGTTCTTCTGGGGTTTGGGACTTCAGTCTTCCCTTTCCTTCCCTTTCTGAAGGAACAACAAAAGTATTTGCTAAAAAATGGCCCAGTCTAAGTTCCTGGGATCTTAAGAACACTGTCTCCTTGTGGATTACAGCTGGCAGCTGTAAAGTGTAAAGTTTTACAATTTACAGTGCTGGAATTTCTTCTTCATTTTAATCTTCACCACTCAAACCCTTTTAGTTTTCTTGGCGAGCTGTGAAACTTTAGATTACTAGTTATATAGAATGTTCTGCCTGCAAATATTACAATGTATATATGGACCAGAGGGAATGTATAGTAAATGAATGCAAAATACATTAATATTGTCTAGTTTAGGGAGAAAGGGTGAGGCTACAGGAAATTTTAAGCAGTTACAAGAACTGTCATAAGGACGAAATGTCATTTAAAATGTGATTTAGTCTTTTTCTCTCTTTATAGAGAAATCTTGCTACAGTCAGTTTAGAACAAGCCTACACCTTTAACAGAATGGACATATTTCTCCATTAAGTTATGTAGACTGATTTTAGATATCTTTAGAAATGAGTTCTATAATATTTTACAATACTAATTTTATCAGATTGAGCAATTTAATTTCTGTGGCATTCTACTGCATTTGTCCCATTGGATTCATTATCATTATGTTTTTGAATTATTGTTTACAACAGCTGGACAACATCATCCCCTTCAGTGCTACAATCCTCAAAGGAGAGTTTTAGAAGACGACGACTTGGTGAGGACTTCTTTGGAGAGAGATGCAGGCTGTTCCACTGGAGAGCCCCAGTTTTCTTTAGTCAAAAAGGGCACTGAACTACTAATTTTTTCAAATTCTTAAGCAGAGCACTACGTCTATTCCTGCTTGTGTTGGCCTCAGGCAAGCCTTCTGGCTTATTGGCATTGTTGCTGTATTGTACCCGCACTGTATGGGATTTCCTCTGGCTCTGCCTGACCCCAATAAAACCCCAAAGAGGCAGAGAAGAAATAATAATACCAGGACCCTAAAGCAATTGTGGCTAGAATGGATATTTGCCATTTTCCTGAGCCCCATCCCATTCACTTCTCCTTTAGCCTGTCCAGTCTTTCTTTAATCCCTATCTAGGAATTGTGTCTCCTCCTGTCTATCCTGTCAGCAAATGAGTGTGTGGTACAACCTACCACTTAAAGAACCTCTGTGTGGAGATGCCACGTGCATACAGTAGGTATCCAGTCAGAGTATGTCCGTGGAAAAACAGACACACGTGTCCCCCTTCTTATTTTAGGAGACACACCACCAGCTATTTCTACAAGTCTAAACTGATGGTTAACAGACTTTGTGCTGATCCAGCTTTACCTTCATTTAAAGGAATGCTTCAGTGATGTGAAACCTGAGGTTACTGAAACGGCAAAAAAAAAGACACCGAAAACAGAAGCTCAGAGAGAGTGGAACAAAACTGTTATCAGTCGTTAGGTTTTCACCCTTCTGTTCTTAGCCACAAAATAGATACAAAACAGCCACTGTCTTTGATAAAACACTTCACTCACAAATCATTTTTAAAACAACTTTCATAAATTAGCTGTGGCTTCACATCTCAGATTTAATCTGTGTCTCTGCAACTGCTCCCTCAAGCCTCCTCACTGACATATGCTTGGTCTCTCCCCTGTTCTTCAGCCTGACTGCTGTGCTTCTATGGACAGAATTTCAGCTGCACTTGCAATTTTTTCATCTTTATGAGATGAAGCAACACCTTGACTTTGGTTTAAAAAACTTACTCTTCTTTCATCTTATGCTTGTTTAAAAACCACATGGAGAAGCCTCTCCAATCAAAGAATTAGAAGAGACTACATACAAAATGCTTCATGCCAGTATTTTCAGAAAACTTAACACTCACTTAGACAACTATCTGTTAGCAACATTTTCATGGCTATTGCATTTGAATTATTGAGTTCCCCCTTTTAAACAAAATGAGTTTACCCTATATTTTGTAGATATATTAAAGTCCTATGGATATTGTTGTCCTTAGTCTGAGAACATTCCTTCTACAGACCATCCATGAAAATATCCAGTTGCAGCTGAGTACACTGTGGTATCAGCAAGACGTTGTGCACTGTTAGGCAGGCAAAATACATTAAGAGAAGTCATATGTTTTAGACTTTGTAAGCATATGTGCTAGCAAACATAGCTTACCCTCTTTTTCACCAGCTGGACATCTGTAGTTAGCATCATGGTAGTTCATACATTATTTGTAATCGTGCTCAGCATGGAGCTTGAGCTTTACTTCAGAGCTAAAATGAACACATTTGGATTTCGCTTTATTATTAATGTGTTTTAAAGGGCATGGATCAGACATTTTGCAATTTCTCTCAGAGGCGCTGGACAAATTACAGTGACTAGTATAGGATGATTAGTTAAGCAGGACAGTTTGCAAAAAGGTTTCCAGTTCATGGCAAGCATCTTGTAATGGTTATTAATTACAAACACTTCTATGTTTGTATTCTGTTCCCAGAAGTCAATTATTGCTGCAGCATTTACAGTGTTCCTCCCACCATATGCGGCCATTTGCTGACTAGAACTCTTTCAGAGTTTCAGATCAATTTGAGCCAATATTATGTGAATTGGTGCCCAGCCCATTTCCCAGCTGAAGTTTGGAGGCAGGTGGAGCTTGATGTGTAGTGACCTCTGCTTCCTGTGAACTGCTATAGTCATAGAAGGTTTAACAAAAGCACAGCACTGCAACAAATGTAAGTATTTCATGGAGAAAACATAGAATAGTTTTTCTGCGATGCTAGCTTGGACTACTTTGGGAAAGTTTCAGATAACCAGCTGCACAATAAACCACTTGAGTCTAGAAAAAACAGTGTATGTCAAAGAGGGTGTGCCTCTTTCACAGATTTATAATAGTGTTGGAACATTTCAGCTGAAATGCTGTCCAATGTAACTCCAGGTGTTTGGCCACATCTGTTGTTTACCCGGATGAAAATTGTGCATATTGATTAAAATATACTATCTGTAATTTCATTTTGTGAAAAAACCTCATTATTAATTTCTAAATTATAAATTCTAAGATTTAGCATGCAATAAGGTATAGAAGAATGCTGGAAAGTATTTTCTCTGTGCAAAATGCTATCAACAGCTTATCAGCAACCCATAGATTCACCATACAACTCTCATTCTCATTTCACAATATTATCACAGAAAGAAAACTGTATCAGTACAAAATTATGACACCAAGGACAAGATCCATGACTTGCACTCACATATGTTTCGTTGCAACTTTCAGACCCTTTTTAAAATCTGAAATGACAGATAATTTAGAAGATGGGAGTACCTTAGTCAATATAAACAGTGCTACCATTTCACTCTCTTTATGGAACAAAAGACTTTTCCAGGCTACCTTTCTTTTTCCTTGTCTACTCAGTAAGGTTATTTATATCCTTTCCCAGAAGGTATGATAGCACCCCATTGCTGAGTGAGATTCAGTAGCTGGGACTGTGATATTTGTCTAGGACCCTTCAATAGATTCAAGATTAAAAACATCTTCTGACATGCTGCATCTCTTCCAGGCACATTTTATGTCATGCAAGGCCTGAACAATGTCATTTGGCATTGGTAGAGTCCCAGGAATAAAAGAAATTTAATAAAATTCTGTTCAGGTCAAAATATTTTAAAGAGATGATGTTGCCTTTACATTTCCATTTTCCAGCTCTATTCTTCTACATGTTCCTATTCCCTTTTTAAGTGATAAAAACAAAAGTCAAGGGAGCCAGGGAAAGAAGGGGGAAAGACCAAGTTTGTTTCTAAATCTTGAAACTCCAGCATGGCTAAGAGATTAAAGTGCATGAATTATTCCACAGCTTAATTGCAGGTTAGTCCTTCATCTGTGCATTAACTCTACCCTGTTTCATCCAGTATAAAATAATCCTCAAAGATTACAAGGGCACCTGAAGATTACTGTAGGATGCCAAAGGAGATTTCAAATATGCAACACCTCTGAAGAGCTGGTAAATGGTACCTGGGGCAAAGCTGCATCCCAGAGATGATTCCATGCTGCAGCACGGCCCCTGAGGAAGGCTGGCCCAGGAGTCCTGGCTAAGCGTTGCCTGCTCAAAATGCTGTGGCGCAAATGAGACGCCCAGGGCTGCGCGCACAGGAAGTTTCAAGGTGTGTACTGCACCCAGAGTATCCTTGTGGATCTGTGAATTTGTTTGGCTTGGCTTTGTTTTCTTAAAAAAGAAAATGATCACAGCAGGGAAGAGGTAAGGAACATTTCCTTTAAAGAACCTGTAAGGAGGCTTTAGTGAAAAAAGGAGTGGTTTTGCATCACACTTTTCCGCCCACAGACTGGGCACACATAGGGCATGTAACATCGTGAGAGGCACGGGGAAAAGAAGGTACATTGCCTGCGAAGGTCGCCATCCTGGGGTAGAGACGTGACACCATTTTCCCTCTGTGTTTCAAGCCATGCAGTCACCTGTGAGGGCCGCCACTTGGCAGGCAGCGCCAGCCGCAATTTTCCCCTTGCCTCCCTGCAGGCGGTCGGCAGCGGGAGCTGCCATCTTGGAAGGGCCAGTACCCCAACAACTTGGGTGTCTCTTTGTCCTCAGGGAGTTCCTGAGATGTAGCAATGGTCTATCTAGATATTATTTACTGACTTTTTTGCCTGTTGCAGTTTTGCTTGTTAGTAAACTGGGGTTTTTTTTTTCCACTTATATCTACTGGTATTTGTTCCTTATTGGAGGAAGAAGATTGGTTGTAACTAAGGGGAGGTAAATCGTTTTAGAGTGTCCATCTCTTTAAATTGTCTTAAACCAAGACAGATTGTTATTGCCTCTCTTTTTCAGAATATGAGTTAAAGTCCTTCAGGGCTTTCCATGAAACATTGTAGAAGTTAGTGCAAAAACACTGCTCTAAGACACTTCAGTTACTTTAGATTAATAGTCTGCACTTAGATCAGGAATAAATCCCAGTAATATCTGATAATAAAATACCCCGTAATACAAGTGTTCATAGTTATCAAAGATATATTTTAAAGACAATTTGAAGTCACTTTTAAAATGAAATCACTTTAAAAATAATAAATAATAATAATAATAATAATAAAAAGCAAGACTGTTCCTATTAAGCTTCCCATTCAGACTTTCTCATGCCTGCTACTGTTTAGGCAATGAATATTCATTAATATAAACATGATTTGTAACATCTGTATACCAGTGGTAGAATGTTAGCAAGACATTTACACTCCTTTGTTTGGGATATATACATTTATACAAAAAGAGAAAGTTTCCCTTGTGATCTTCTCCAGAAATGATTTCACACTCCAAAGTCTGGCCTTAAAAATATTCTAATATCTATCATATGACTCTGCAGGAGCAGAAATGGAAGCAGAGAGTTTCTCAGCCCACAGCCAAACCTTTTCACCTTGTCAGAAAACAAAAAATAAGCTTAATTTGTGAAACCATTTCACAGCTTATCTTCTGAAAAAAAACCAAAACAAAACAAAAGTAGACTGCATCTGGGTTTGTCAGTACATACAAATTCCATCTTCTGACTTAAAATTTCCCTACTCCACGGCATTTCTTTACTCCAGTTATTCCATTAAGTTAGATGAGGTGACATGGCTTATCATATGAGAAAGTCACACTAATTTACTCAACTACCCATCCTTTAACAATCACTTGCAACCATGTGAAGTCTGTTATTCCAGATTTCCACTCTTCGTTTTTGTTCTTTTTAAATTAACTCAAAATCGTGAACTTAAATGACCATTTAAAATTAATGCCTACCATTTTGTGCCTGGTCCCATAGGTCTTAATGTGTATTTTCAGTTAAATTTAAAATTTACCTAAATGGAAAATTCCTCAAGGTAGAAATCTAATCTAAATCAATTAGTTAACAATAGCTAGGAAGGGTGATATCACACTCCCTGGTGTGAGGTGTGCTCCGTGATGAACAGTAATAAAGACCAAGAAAACAACAATCTATGACCTGGTCACACTATCTTTCTGGGCATCTGGTCACAGCTAAACCTCTTAAAAAGTTTTATCAGCTAGATAATATTGTTACTGAACTTGGGTGTGCACACACATATCTGAACATCTCATCAGCTGATGAATTATCTAAAGCTACCTGTCCTGAACAGCAGAACACATCTTACGCAGTGGTTTCAACACGTGTTCTTGCCTTCTGGTCACTTTGTTCCTGTGCACTGTTTGTATGTAGGAGCGTAAATAATTTTGATAATTATTTTCCTCCAACTTACCACTTCCAAATTTTTCTCTTCTAGAGTCTCAGGTTCCTACCCTGTATAGAATTCTTTACATGTAGGTCACCCTGCACTTAGAAAGAAGCTCTAATCTGTCTATTGACTTTTAGTGGTTCAGTCACTAACGTGAAGTGAGTTGGTAATTACACATCAGTCACAGCTGACAGTCCTTCCTGACTCAGAAATGGGAGAGAACTCACAAATTCAGGATTCATGGAAACTGAAATGAACAGTTATAAAATACTGATGAAGAGGGCACAGGATTGCAGAATAGTGAAACCATTTTTATCACTTGACAGTGTAGAAGGAAATACAGTCTATGATACACCAAAAGGCCTCCATGAGAGATTTTAAGTCTTACTGCAAATGCATATCGATGAAATAAAAAGCAGTCTTCCTGTGATTGTTTGATTTTTTTAAACCAAACTGCTGTGTGTTATTGTGGCCCACTATGTGATTCTGCAGTCAGCACATCCAATAATCTATCCAGTTCCTTTGAAAAGAGAATTCTTTATTAAGCACTAATCTTTAATTGGATCTGAAGCATTTCTCTTCTGGGATGAGAGATGTGCTGAAAAATGTGCTGGAAAATGCCATTAAAAGTTTCATCCGTCATATTCCTAAATCTTAATCTGAATAATTGTCACATTCAGACTTCTCAATCAGCATGAAAACAGTCCATCTCAGCCTCTGTATAGATAAGATAGGTAGGCTTGAGTGGAATATTATATCCTTTCCCGGTCCTTAAGTGTTGCTACATACAAAATACAGATTCTTTGCTAAAACTACATGGTATGAACAGTCAAATGGCTTCAGTTATCTTATTACGTCTACGTTTCAGATTGACTCAAACCTTCTCTTCTGGAAAGCTTGTAAGAGAAAGATTAATGGCAAATAGGAAGCTTTAGAAAACACAGACATCTGGAAGTAAAGATATCATAGTGGTGTAAGCCACAGTGGAATAAAACATTTGTTTAATTCAATCTTTAGTCTCTAAAGCCAGTCAATATGGAAGGAGAGCCAACAATTTAACAGCACACAGTTGTTTAGGTAAGGTGCAAAAGAGTCATCCAATTTTTTGCAAAAAAAAACCCCAACAGGTGCTGAGTGTGCTGAACAGTCAGAGCACTCATTTCCTGGGCATAAATACATGTCATGACTCATGTAATCTCTGAACCCCTTCTGGCTGCCTGATGACCTTTATCACCTCCATGAGCCCCTTCCTGCTTAGCCTCTTGCAGCAATGCAGGGTCAGAGAGGTGCAGAGAGGAAACCAGCATCAATGACTTCATAGGGATGGCCCACATCTACTCTCTACCCTGCCCAACACAAATCCTAGGGCATGTCTCATCTGGATGTGCAGCTGCTGTACTATGGGAATAGCTGGCACAAAAATTCAAGTGCGGATATGCAATAGTTTTATTATAAAAAGTTACTAGCTTTGAATATGATCAGCTATTTTCCTGGTGATGTTTACATTGTGCTGATTTTAATTTCCCACTCAGCAGGTTGAAATATTTTCTTTCAGACTGTTTTTCTCCTTAATCGTATAGGTCTGTTTCTAATTGAATCTGATATTAAAAATCAGTAATTACTTTTCCTAATGTCATTCCATGTAGTGCATTAGAATTCTCAAACATCTTTTCTTGTACAGTAGCATTGTCAGTAGGTAACAAAACAACTAGAAGTACAGTATTTCTTAGCATCCTGATTTGCAAGCAGCATTGCACCATGAGAAAAATATCCAAACTCATTTGCACTGTGTGATCCTTCAGTGAAGAACAGAGGTTCAGCTTAGTATTTTGCAGACTTTCTAAAAATGAAAAGACTTTATCTAGTAGATGGCTTGGTAATAGAAAGTACTTTAGAACATCAGTAAATTACACTGATGAACGGAATATTGTCAGCTACTGAATTTAACTTCTGTTAAATTTAAATAAAAATTAACTGTGTGTATAGGCAAGGTTTGAGAGACCAACAGCAATTTATCAAATACTGGTCACTATTCTGTAGTGCAGTGAGTCTCCTCCATTTTATTCGAGTCAATATAAGTCAAGAGTATTTAGCTCTTTGCAGAACTGAATGATAAGATCAGGATTAAGGATTATTCTATGAGGAAAGAAAATTAAGTGTTCTATAAAAACCATATAGGAGTTTTCAAGAGGACTTGCATCTTCACTATAACCTCTTTGATTAGGACATGTTCCTAAAAAACCCTCTTTATTTACTTTTAGAGAAATCAAAACACCCCATTCTTAAATCAAAAACAAGGGTGAGGAACACAAACTCTTTTAGCCATTGCTACTGAACACTGTAAAAATCCAGATCAAAAGATTATGGCCATTCTAACATCCTCATTAAAAAAATAGAGAAGAAACTGTGGAGCAACTATGGAACATAGCTGATAAGTGAGACAAAAAATTTCTTTGCAAGGCAACTTTATGTATATCAAGGAACTAGAGCAGAGTCTATTTCATTTTTAAATGAAGACTGAAAAACTAGAATTGTCCAAGCTTTCCTCTTGCAAAAGATGTCTGTCACACAATTAGTCATTTGTATTTGTATGAAATTCTACATCAGATGGGGAGTGTCAGGTCCAGTCTCATAAAGCCAATTGCAAGCTTATGATTAATTAAGCTAAACAGTAATGAGTATATTCAGGCTGGAAAGAAGAAAAAGAGGGTGAAAAAAAAGAGGAAGGATGCAACAAAATTGCATGGGTGGGGAACACTGGAAAGGCAGCAATTTTCTAGTCTGAAGTTTTGCAACAGAAGTTAGCAAATTTCCAATGCAAGCATAAAAATGCAATGTAGGCATAAAAGCTCATTTCCTTTGTTCAAAATCCTCCCAGGTGGTCTGACACTTTGTCTCTTATTAATTTAATTAGAAGGGAATGAAAATTAACTACCAATAACATTTAGTAGTTTAGCATCCTAATCAACTTCTACTTTATCTGACAGAATCAGATTTTTCTTTGTTTGAGAACAATGTTTCATTCCGAGATATAACACAAGAAGCAACTGGCAAAAAACCCCCAAGGTTCAAACTGTATTAGGCAAGACTGCAAAAGATTTGTTATTTTACATTAAGCAAAACCAGGTTTCTCAAAAGCATTGAAAATTCCCAGCAAATGAAACCCAGGTATCATGCACACTGAAAGGAATGTATCATAACTTACACCTCTTGGTCGTTGCATGTTTCAAGCCATACATGGACCAAATTTAGCAGAATTTCTGAAAGACCAATGCAACTTATTCCTAAGACTTCGTGTAGACTGCATATTTCTAGGGTGGTTAAATTATAAAATGTCTCAGTGTTACCCATTACTTTGAGAAACAGTGCTAGAAGGAATGGGATACATTTCCATTTTAAAGGCTCAGGAGTCTTTTTGGTTGTTACTTTGAAGAAAGGACAGTCCTTACCCTCACAGCCAGACTCTGAGACTCTCTTCTGGTGTTAAGCAGAAAAGACTTCTTTTGGAAGGAAGTCAAAAGTGCAATTGATAAATCAGATAATTTCATTATATAAGCAGGATCTCAGCAGAAATGTTATTGCCCATCACCTCTGCTGAGTAAAAAGTCTGTTTTTATCTCCTTACACAGACATAGTAAGTAGATTCTCAGCCCCACAAATATGTTTCTCATAGAAGAGCAGCTGAGACTGCTGTAAACTAGAAAAAGTAGTGAATACATTTAGAATTTATTTTTAAACTTCCTCTTGCTTCATTCCCTTTCTCTTCTGTAGCATTTCTATCTGCGCGAAAGTCTTCCACCATCTTTTGAGAGCTATTCTTGGGCTTTGTCTTCTCAGAAGTGCTTATATCACATGCTAATTGGCTTAATTAACTACAAGTCATAGCTCCAACAAAAGCATTTCCTATCTAGTCAATGTGACCATTAAAAAGTGATTTGCATTACATTTGGAGCAGCAAACGCTTAGCTTGTGAAAGCGGCTAATGAAGCATGTATTCTGGGCACACAAATCAGGTGCTAGAGTTATAGAAAGCAGTACATAATTCCTTTGCAGAAGCAATTTAAAAGACTTTAACTAGTGGTTTTCCAATAAAAACTGACTTTTTTTTTGCAGTGATAAAATAATTAAGAGAAACGAAGAACATCATCTCAAGCAATTTGACAATTATAAGAAAAAGCAGTCTTTTTTTGTAATCGTTCACAAAAGTGATTCCACATTTATTAGGTCAGAAAGTTACTCTGTAAATTATAATTTGAAAATAGAATTTGTAAGGGAAAGTGCAGTGATCAAGTGCTGCTAATGACCTGCAGAGACAAACATGCATAAAACACAGGGCTGTGCTCTTACAATCAGTAACAATGTGGCACTGCAGGCACCAGAAAAGGACACCGTTTCAGGTGAAATTTAGGTCACATGGAAGTGCCAATGTACAAAAATATAATCCTGTGAATCTCTGCTCAGCTGCTAACAGACCATGGATTTTCTTAAACTCTGTAGGCACTCCTGTTTTCATCACAGACTTTCCATTGATATCTGTAGCTCCTATTCTTGGCATGTGCATGTATTTCTTGTTGGCAGGGCTAAGCAGTGCTGTCTGCGCCTGGTGCTACGCCTAATTTAGGATTAGAGGGATAGAACTGGAAGCCCCTGCCCAAGCCCGTTGCACTGGTCTGGGACACGTTCTCAGAGCACATCTGAAATGCCTGCACTCCACACAGCACGCAGGTGAAGTAAGCAACCCCTTCAGAATACAGCCAGGAGAAACAAGTGTTTGTCTCCCTTTCCCCTTCTCTTTTTGCTACAGTTGTGATCTCCACAGCCCAAGAGATGTGAGGAAGGCTAGAGTGTATCCCCACCATCTGCTGTGCTCTGGCCACTCACATGACAAATGGAGACTGCTACATCTTTTTCATCTTAGCTTTTGACTGACTTTGGAACTAGCCCTGCTTTGGGGGCTGACCCCCAGAGGTCCCTTCCAGCCTAAATTATGATGTAATTATAACACCTGCTACTCTCATTTTTAAAGCCAGCAGTAGTCCTTGTTAATTTTCTGCAAGAAAAACTGTAGACAATTTTTTGGGAATTCCACAATAAATAAGGGAATAAGTATAAATAAAGAATAAGAAAGACTAAGGAAAGTAAATCCTGTCTGTGGAATTTTTCACACTGGTGAGATGCAGATGGTTTACTATGCATATGGATGCTTGATTCTGCCATGCCTTAACTTTGTCAGATACTACTTAGTAGTACCCTGATCTCCTGGATGCCTAAAATTTCAGTTCCTAAAATTCAGATGTGATACCAACAGGATTGCCTCTGGAGAAAGGGAACTTCCAAGTCCAGCCACTCAAATACCAGCTAAAATGCATTACAGTATCTCAACGAGATCCTTTATTCAGCGACTCCTTTTCTGGTTTTGCACTGGAGAAGCCTGGCAGAGAGCTCTTTTCACTCTTGCACCATTTTGAGCAGAGCGGCAAGCCATGAACCAAGTCCTAATGCCACAGATTACAGCTCTGGTTATAAAAGTGCTTCTTGAAGTTTTAATTCCTTACCACTCTTTTTACCCAGCTGAATGTAAACTGAAAATCAATAACTGAAAATCATGTTAATGCAGCAAAAAATTTCAAAATATTGTCCCATCTATTTGTAAGATACCAGCAGAGCACAACTAGACATGTCTCTATCATAGGCAGAAATTAGAGGACACAGGTCCAGGATAAACTCCTAATGAAGCAGCCCTGGAGAGGTGCTGGGCTGTGTCAATTGCCCTGGTTTTTGGGGTGCTGGAGTGCAGTGAGGGGGAGGCTCCTGGGTGTAGTAGGGCAGGGCCTGGCACCAGGCCCCATGCCACCATCCCAGCCAGGGACAGCCTATCCCGGGGCGCTGGGCCCTCCCTGGGCACGGGGCTGAGGCTGAGCCGTGGGCCTGCGGCCGGGAGCGTGCGCACAGCTGGGCAGCCATGCTGCTGCAGAGCTCACGGCTCGGGGCGCTCACATGGCATCCTGCGCCATGGGCAGCGTGGAGGCAGTGCTGGGAAGGGGATCGGGATCCTGAGGACCATGGTGCCATCAGGATCCTGATACAGGGCCATGGACCATTCCAAATAGGAAAGGATGGATGAGGCCATCTCTTTTGAAGAGAAGCTGGTAGACATATGGCTACAAGCTCTGCAAACCTTCTTCTCCCCAGGCCTGAGCTCTCCCTTTTCACTAGAATGGCCAATAAACAGATGTAGTCTGAGATATCCTGGAAATGTCATGTTGCCCATTTTAAGTTTCCGCCCTCATACATATGAATGCTCTTAAGTATCTATCAGCAATCCAAAAGGTTTTGCCCTCAGACTCCTGACACCTTAGGCTCGGGTCTTTACGTTTTTCTAACTCATTTCTCAGCTGCACCTCTTGCCGGGCCACCTCAAACACCATGCTTTAAAGCTCTGGCCCTTGGCTGGTGGGGCAAAGGGGCACCCTTTGGCTCTGGCTGAACGGGCATAGGCTCCTCCTCCGATCCCCAGGGACTCCTCCTCCGATCTACACATTCTTCTGGGAATTACAGGAGACTGACACTCCCTTGCAAGGAGCTGGCTGCCCGCGTGCTTTACCACTTGCTTCTGTTCCTTATGCGCGAATTAAATTGTGAGGTTTTAGATCTATATCTTTGGTAATGTCTGGCACAACACAAAGCTTCTGGTCTTGCTCACAGGCTTATTTCTGCCAGCTAAGAGATCCTGTGTGGATCCCTAACAGTAAGCAGAACTTTGCTGGAAGTGTGAACGGTCAGTTCTGTCAGACCTGGCAGGTACTCCTTTGGGAAATATGTTATCTACTGGAAAGCATACTTAAACTCTTCCTCAGTATTTTGTTTCTTTCAACAATGTTTCTTCCCGAGAAGATAACTTACAAAAACGAACACTTTTTTTTGGGGGGGGGGCATGGAGGTTCAGAAATTGTGAAGCGTCCAAATAATTTTTACCCACATACTTTTTTCCTTTCTTAATAGGTGAAAGATCATACCTATTTAACCCTGACTCTGTTACCTTCTACTAACTCTGGCTTTTTTTTGAGTGATAATATTGTAGTTTCTGGCTGCACAGAGTCTTGTGCACCTGTGTCCAATGTGAAATGAATAAATGTTTCATTTGTTTTGGACTGGTAGTTAATTCATCTTCTGATGCAATGATGTCCAAAAATTCCTGCTTCTTCATTCTCTCCTGGCACCAGTAAACTCTTACAATGTGGTGTAATTACTTACAGTGTCTGCATTCTCTTCTGAAGGCCAGGAATTGTGTTGTTTATTGCAATGCACGGAACTGTTCCATGTATGCTGATTTTCATCTCCACACGCTTTATTTCTTCCTTTTTGCAGTAGTTCATCTTCATTTGCATCTTCTGGGTGAAAATTGCCTTCACTTCTTTAAAGTAAAAATCCAAGCAAATTTTCAAAGATTTGAAACTAGATCCCCTATTAATTAGTATCTTCTGTTTCAGATTTCCAATGTAATTTGCTATACTTAGAAACTTAGCCTCCAAAATTTGAGGTGTTTCAACCCTCTGTAAGTCGGAAAGTCTTGTGTCCTCTCTTTTCATTCTGTGATTAAGAACACCTCTCTCCCATTTCATGTAACATGGAGCAGAGCATTCCTCCACTTCTGTGAGTTTCAGAGCGTGCCTTTTCTGTCTGTCCTGGTGTCTGTGAAGACAGTCAAGTTCTGCTTAAAGTACTCCACATTTCTTTAAGATTTCACCCATTTTAAAATAATTCTATTTAATATTCAAGCTGCCTTTTTTTTTGGTTGGTTTGTTTGTTTGTTTGTTTTCTTTCTGGCATCCTGCATCCATTAGGAAATATAAGTATCAAAGTGCTTGAGTGCTTGACAAATGTCTGCTTTAGGTTGTAATCTCCCGGTCATTAACACTGGATCGATGCATTTCCAGATCACCTGGTAATACATTCTTGATCTAGATGAGGTGTAGTCATACAAATTCTGTTTTGTAAAATTAAGAGCACGCAACAGGGTGTTAATGCTGCCTTTACACTGTGTGATTTTTGATCTTGCACTATAGACTCTAAACCTGACTCCAGTGTGCAGTCAGAGCATGACCTTCATGCCTGAGTTGTAAGCTGGCAGCACACACAGAAAGTGAGCCTCAGCAAAATACAATGCATTCCCTGAAGCTTTTGAAGGGTTTGGGAAAGCTGTAGCTCCCCACTAGTTTAGGAACTTACACAAAGGAACCTCAGTCAAAGCTGAAGATGTGTAACAGTGTATTTTTCTTGATACACAATGATATAGGAAGAATGATATTCTTGATATTTAATATAAACTTATAAACTTTTATTTTGCATTTTCTAATAATTTTGCCATTAGTCTGTAAATTTTTTCCCTGCCTACATATTTCAGAGTCCAGAATTGCATCATCACAATAGCTTTGGGTCTGAATGCAAATTTAAATATTTAAATTATTATTTATTTAAATATTCATTTGCTGAATGTCATTTAAATGTATTTAAATTGATTTTCAAACTCAAGTATTAAAGTGCTCTTAAATACTACTGATTTTTTTGTATTCCTATGAGATATACCTTTAACTTATACTGTAGTTTTAGTCTTTGAAGTCACTGTTTTATACAGGGAGAAAGTTACAGGTTAACCAAAAAATATTTTACTTGAGAAGCCCTGTCATGAAAAGGTGAATGTAATTGTCCAGAAAAGTGAGCAAGCTGACATATAGAAGGAGAGCATCTATTTCTACTTTGTCTCTCCTGCAGAACACAGTTTATTATATTCGTCTTCATTCTTCCATTTGCAAAATAGGCGTGGAAATGTATTTCAATATTCTTAGGGTCAAAGCTAGGCAGAAGCACCTATGAACATATTCTTTATGCCATTATGAGTGCCAGTAGTAACCTTATTTCATAATTCACAAAAGGCATCAGTGGTTGACTAGAGGACTGGGAAGATTTGAAACCTGACATTGTGTAAATTGCTATTTCTAGCTTTGATAAGGAAAGTAAAACGTGGAAGATGATACACTGGGATAATCTTGTTGCCCTTTTGATTCCAGAGAGTGGAGGTCACCTATGAGTTGGATTGGATATCAAGCTTTGCCAAAGCTGAGTTGGCTCTGTGCCACCTGAACATCTTCTGTGTCATCATTTTTTACACAAAAACATCCTAATGCAGTGAAGCCTGAGTGCCATCGGACACATAAGCAATGGACTCAGTGAGAGATGAGGATGCAGATGAGTGGAGGTGAAGTGGCAAGCAGGATACAGACACAATGCTGAACTGGGAAGGCTGAAGTGAGCATTCATCCCATATTAATGCTCATCTTCCTGCCAGCTTTGCGCTCATTACTGTGTGCATTGAAAGGCTGTATGCTGTGAGTTACTGTGAACAGGGCTGGGAGACAACCTTACCAAAGATGGGATGGGAGGTGTGGAAGCCTGTGCCTTTGGAGCCAGTCATACATACAGACATAGGAGGCCTGGGGTGGTAGCAGAGAAAAACTGATTATCTGTGACAGTCAGTGATTTACTGCACACATCAGTATAAAAATCATTCTTTCCATCCCTTGTTACATGGTCCTGTAGCATCTCTCTTCCTTACTCTCAGAAGAGAGCTCTGCAGATTTTCTCTGAACCTTCACAGGTATTCTGCCTGTGTTTGGAGGAAAAAAAGTTTTTAACAGGAAACATTCAGTTGTGAGCTAAATCCATGTGCAAATACTAAAATTTATATTCTGTGGGGAACTAAATGGATTTCTGAGGTCTGCAAGCTTAGAAGACTGGAAAATTGCCAGAAGCCTGGCAAGGTGACATGGTCATCCTTTGGCAATTACTGTGGTAAACGTAACCTAAGTTTTCTTGAGGGGGAAAACAATCCATAGTGAGTTTGTACAATAAGCCTCTGTCAAGCACTTCCATTTTCAGGAATCTATAGTGTAGACAGTGCTTTGAACTGGAGTAAGTCAAAGGTTAACAGAGGGGTTTATGGAACCCGAAACCATACATGAACCAATTCCAGTCGACCAAGAGTAACCTATAGTTCAACACTTTGAATTCCCAGTTTTCTTTTCCAGTAAGACTTTTGAAGTTCAGGTAGGACTTTAAAAATATATAAGCATATGACATATGTTTATGTGTACATAGGCACAAAAGTTAAATCTGAAAGAAGAGAAACGTAGCAGACAAAATTTAAGCTTATTTTCTTGGCAAATGTAAGGATTTTACTTTTAAGATACCTGTAACATACCTTAGTTAATGTGGAGTGGTGGCTTTAAAAGTTCATGCCTCGAAGGCTTGATACTGACATTCAAAATTTGGTTTATATGGTGAAAAAGATATTGTGCAAACTGGTTGATTTTCTACTTTTTTTTCTGCTTACTGCTACAATAAAAGGAGCATTTGTATTAATAAAAAAATCCTTAATTTAAGTTCCTGGGGAAAAAAGTATGAGAATTAGTCTGGATTATTGATACCTCTTTGTAATAGAAAATGTTCTAGTGTCCTTCCTACATGCCATAAAATTAGTGCAAAAATCAGGAAAATTCCTTATATTTTTCACTGAGTAGAGGAAGTTTTGATTATATAGGTCACACAAAGACGAACTGTCCCCATCAATTCACTTTTTCCTTTTTCATAGGCTATACAAGAAATCCTGGCCTGGTAGGAATACAGGTAGGAATGCTGATTATTTGGCTGGTGATTAACTCTCATACTAATACAGGAAAATCTATAAATATTTCAATAAAACTCTAATAAATTCTTGAAGAAGAGTATGCACAGAACTACTACTACTACCATAGAAGAACTACATAGAATTAACATCTTTCATAAGGTTCAAAAAATCTCCTTTCAGTAGCTGCATAACTGGAGGAAGGACATGATCTGAGGAATTTAACCACTTATCTCTGTTTCCCAAAAAAAAGAATATAAATCTTTCTAACTGGTCAACTCTTGTATCCTTCATGCATCCTTGGTAAAAGTGGTTATAAAATATTGCCGCAAACATCCTTGTCTACAACTTGCTAACATGCAACACTTCACATATAACCTTCAGAAAATAAAGCTGACTTTCGTGGTACATGGAAGTTGCTTGTGAACTCCAACCCTTTCTTCCTCTTGCCAGTATTTTCTGCATTAAGGTAGAGCCCTAAGAAATCACATTTGGCAGCAGCTTTCCTTGAAATGCTTGGAGTCAAGGGGCTACAAAGGATCTCTTCAATTTAACAAGTATTATCCCACTCAAATAGTGTTGGAGGTGGACTATGCAGTTAAGAAAGCAGGAAGTGCATTAAAGTAAACAAACAAACAAATAAATAAATAACACTTTTTGTTCTCACCATTAATACTGGCTTTTGAATGCCCGATAGGATAGCATAAAGCAGTCTTTGTTCAGATCTAAGCAGAAACTGCTCCTCCTTAAGTATTTCACACTGTTAGTGCAGAAGAACAATGCAAAAAGACTCACTCATGCCAAATAAATACAAAAAAGCATGCTCAGACATTGGATTTGTCACAGGAGTGATTAGGGAAAAAAGCAGGAAGAAAATACATTCTAAGAAAAGCCAACAAGGATTTTCAACACTGCTTCTTCCCTGAGCGCTACAGCATTAAAACAGGCTTGCATAAGGGAATGGGAAATGAGAATTTAAAAGCTCCTGAGATTACTATGTAATGTTTAGATTTGTATTAATGATTGACAGATTGAAATTGGGAAGATGTTCCTTTCATGGCAGTATTACCTCATCTCATATTCAACAGAGAGCAGTGAGAATATTTACTAATACAAAAAGGTAAGGTGACTTTCTTGTCCAGAACTGAAAAAATGAAATTGAAAATGAAAATAGAGAAACAAGATAAAACTTAATGGAAACATTACTATGGCTTTGTCTAATTTGCAACTTTCATCAAATCTTGACATATTTGTAAAAACTGTGAAACACAGATCAATAACAGAAATTCATCACTCTGTGCCATTCAAAGCATGATGCTTCAAGGTATGTATTTACACACCATGACAGTACACACATAACTTTTGTAAATCAAATAGTTATATTCAAGCATATTTGAGTCAAACATGTAGCCTCACATCTTTAATGTTCACAAAGTTGGCTTTGAGTATTCCCATTAGAGATAATTATTTATAAAATTTTGTGTCTGTTGAGCATACAATGTGTAAAAATAGATACACTAATTGGAAACAATTCTCATTTATATTCTGTTCAATTATTTTGGTTTACATTTACTATGTTCCAAATGGTCAACATTTTTTTTTTCATTAATTAATTCAATCAGTCTTGCTTTTGTTTTCTGTTTTAGCTAAACAAAGTCTAAAAAGTTTCCGTTGTTGCTGTTGCTGTGTTTCCAAAACATCCTATGGTATGTCAGATTCTCTACATATTTGGCTATTTTTCATGCACTTTCTGTCAATGTTCAGTCTGCCTATCATGCAATGTTCTTTCTAGCATCAAATGTCTGAATTTCCTTCCTAGATTCTCTGGTATGGGTTCACGGCATACTTAATTTGATCATGATACAAACATAAATATTAAATGTGTATATTACACATACCATATTAATCTTGCAAAAAAGTCTGGGGTAAATATGTTTCAGAAATGTTTACTTTCTTTAACTACCGAATTTATTTTAAAAACTTATTTCTTTGGTTTTGTTTGTGCCTATTTGGTGTACACGTTCCATAAATACTTTTGTAAATGCTCTTCATTAAGTGAGTAGTTACAACTGCTAATTTTAATAAGATGCTCTTATAGTAGCAGGAAATATAGTTCATAATTCATATACCATCATTAACCCACCATTCAATTTGCCATTGTTGCTGTTCTAGCTTATGATCCTCTAGGATATCTCCCACTTATTTGTACTACAATGCAGTGCCTCATGATCTAGACTGGACTAAAGTAGTGAGGCTAAGCAGATGAACCAATGTCTGCACAAACAGATCTTGCTTCACTGCAAAAATTATCTTGTCAGAAAACAAAGCAGTGGAAAATAATTGTTACATACCATTTGTGAACCATCTGCAGGCCAGGTTACTCCCTGAAGAAATTAAAGTATCCTTCAAGACAAAAAGTATGAGAGATAAACAGGAACTGTTAGTACAATTCACATCAGGGAGGAATCACAGTGAACAATGAGACAGAATCAGGTAGGATTCTTGCAGGCTGAATTGTAGCTCTTCAAATAGGGTTTAAATTAGATATAAGTAGATAATGTATTTTATGTCTAGGATCAGAATTCACATAAACCAAGTGAAATGTTAAATTAATCAATCAGTCTGTTGCAATGTTTTCCTGTTCTTCTATGTAGGAAATATTCTTTTTACAAGGAAAGGTGAAATTCCATTCAAAAAATGAGAATGCTTTGGAGTATTCTTCTGATAGGGTTTACTGAAGCATCCTTGTTTTGTATGGGAAGTAATTTATTACCTGTCTGCTTTTTAGGGCAACTTAGCAACAAATTGCAGAGGTAAAAAACCTGGCATTTTAAGGTTAACAAACAAATACACAGTTTTTCAGAAGCTGAGTGTAAACACTTCTAAGGTCACTTTCAACAGAAGATACATTGATTAGACACAAAAAGAAAAAAAGAAAAAGAACTTTAAAATATTGATAGGTCTGTGGCTAGCTTTCATAACAAACATTAGGGATTTCAGGTTTTCATTGTTACATAAAACTGCCGGTCTAGAATAATTTGCTTAGGTTTTTGGGAAAGCAGAGCACTGGAATTTACATTGCTCAGCTCATCACTGTTTTGTTTTCGAAAGCCATACAATCTCCGTATATTGACTGTGTATATTGACATTAGAACTCTGTAAGTTCAAAACTTTGTAATGGCCACAGACCTTTTCAGCATCTACAAAACAAAATTCAGATTTCTTCTCTATATGAAATCTTGTTTAAGTTATTCCAAAATATATGTAACAAACTTTTACTTCAACTGGAAAATGGTACTTCTGTCCAACACTCCATTATTCCTCAACTGAAGAAAAAACCCAAAAAGAACAGGTGAAAAGTCCATGGAAATTAAAGATAAAAACTACATTTATAATACAAAAAGATAGTTGCCCTGAGGAAATGTTTCAAGAGTGAAGGTCAGTTTTTGAAAAGCACTTTGAAGAGCATTTTGCTGTTAAGAGGGTTGTCAGAATGCAAATGTAGTGATAATGCACGTAGTGTATGTGCTCTTCTGCCAGCAAAGGGGGATATTTATGATTTGTCGCACATAAAAATACTCACCTGTCTGAATAGAAACTGTTTTTGTCTTGTTTCTTTTTAATAATGTCCTCTAGGCAACCTGGGAATGATAAGATGTATTGTGATGTTCAATGGCAAGCCTGTGATTCCACTGATCAAGGGAAGAACTCCAGTTCAATAAAAAATGCTCAGAACAACCTGGAACTGCACACCCCACCATACTGCAAAGCCCAGCATCACTTCTAGAAGAGAAAGTAAATCCTGCACCAGTTTCCTGTAGAGAAGCATATTTAGTTCCCTAAATGACCACAGCATTGCATTAATAAGCCTACTCTCTGTGAGGACTGGACATAACAGATACAAATCAGACTAACTTCCACCAAGGGAATGATCCAGCCTTTGGTGGTAGCATGTCCCAGACACCAATTAAAAGATATGCAGGAGCAATGCTTGACCCTCAAGAACTGTGTGAGCTGCTCACTGCTACCCTTAGACAGTAACAGAAAACTCAGCCCAAAGTGCTTGAAGGCATAACACAAACAGTAGGTGGGAGAACAGGAGTAATAAATTTTTTTCCTTCTTCCTTGTTTATCCTGTCTCAAAAACCCAGATAATGCTCAGAGCATACACGTGCTCCTCCCCTGGGCTATACAGGAGTAGAATCATATCAGGGCAGCACTGCACCACAGTCTGGTGATGCTGCAGAGCATAGAATTAATTTGGGGGAATCCCAGACTAACAGACTTATGTGGCCTCTGGGACACAAGATAATAATACAGCAGTTTTACATAGTGTGAAGTGAATCTATCTTTCCTTTCCTGAAATGGAGAATCAAAATGTGAAGCCTGTCTCAAACCTTAACTGACTAAAAAGCAGTGAATTAAGCTGACATTAACTTCTGATGACAAACTGATAAAGAAACGAAATGGTTACTCTGAACTGTAATCGTCTCTTGCGTGTATTCAGATTTGTTTTGGCATCTTTTTTTATGGAGAAACACGACATTACTTACCATATCATGCACTTTTATTTCATTCAACGGAGCTGTAAAACGCTAATGCGTAAAAACATGAATGTTCCCAGATTTGCTCTTCCAAAATTTTAGGTGCAGTTCGCCAAAGAAAAGTCAGTTAGCAACATATGAGGCTGCAATATTTCAATAAACTAGAAGTGAATGAATAATTGTGATACCTTTTACACTTTATTAATTTGTTGTTGCTAAATCATAACAAACAAGATTTTTATTAAATTACCCCCACAGACAACTTGAAATATTATTTTAATTCTCCACTGAGATTCTACCTCCAGTTACATAATTGTCAAGTCCTGCTGTAAAATATTTTCATAAAATCACCTTTAAAAATGTTTTCTATAGAAATCCATTCTTAAAATACATCCTAAATGGAATTATAAAAATGAATCAAATTTTTTGTCTGACAATCAACATTTATGGGTTCTCTTGAATTCATGGGCAGTGCGGAAAGAGTTATTAATTAGCATTCCATTCTTTAACACATGGTTCATGGATAAGGGATGTCCTGCCTACAAAGTGCTGGTAGAAGTGGCTAACTGGTGAAACATACCACTCACATAAATTCAGTTTTTTGTTTGACAATGTTTTATAAAATCTCTGCATAGAAGAAAGACAGGAAAGGAAATACAGGGGAAAATGAAAAGTGAATACAAAGTGAAATATTCCTATGAAAATACTCTGTTAAAGCACTGTGACATGTGTTGCTTTTTTTAAGAATTAAGGCTAAATCTTACTTTCCTTATTCATAAAATCAGTTATAATGGTGTTCATGAGAATTATGCCATTGGATTCAGTCAAAGTACAGGCTGTGACACTTCAGTTGTTCTTAGGAACAAAAAGTGCCATTTAACTCTCTTACTGTAGTCAGTGCCCTCATTGTTAAGAACTAGTGAGAGGAGAAGAGAAAATCCAGAGAGTTTTGGTGCATTCAAACATATTATCTGAAATAAAAAATGAACAAAAAGCCATTTAAACCTTCTCTTACTATGTCAGGAAGATTTCAATGATGAACCAGCATTCACAATAATTTCTATACTGTTCAACTTCAATATGTATGGATAAAGGAAGCGTACACAATCTCTTCACCTTCAGAAATGTAAATTTGGAACTGTCCTTGTACAAAAGGTATTTGATCATGCACACTGTTTGTCTTCAGCAGATGCTTTTGTATCCAAGCCTGCTCCCATGGAAATCAACAGAAATTAGCCAGTGACTCAAAAGACAATGCAGGTCTTCACTACATTGTTGGACAGACATCTTTTACTTAAATCAAGAATTTGTCTAGCAGTAATCTTAATGATATGCATTTTTACTATGTGACCTCTTTACCATTATTCATATTCTCAAATTAAAACAAAAATTTCTGTGAAATGAAGGGTTTGCATTTTGTATTAGCTAATAATATTCTGTCAATAAACACTGGAGAGCTTAAAATTGATAAAACTTGTTTTATATGCTGCTCATTGAGTATTTTGTGAGTTGTGTTCTTTGAATTGATGCCCATGCCTTAGAGTATAAAAAGCTTAGCAAATGGCGCATTTATTCAAGCAATGTACAGCTCTTTCTGCACTTTTAAACATCTCTGTGTCCTCTTGATGACTTAAGCCTTTCTAAGACTAACAAGTGAATTTAGGATTTATAGTTGAAAAACAGCATGGTTGCTTCTGCTGTCAGTCTTAATTCATTACTCTAATAATAGGAGGTGTAATAAACAGCATAGATTTACAACTGTACATTTTAATTATTGTTTTTGAAGGTTTGTATAATCGAGAGAGGTGATCACTGCTCCTTTCTGCTTTGGAATTTTCTCCTTCAGTGCCAGACACTACTGAGTTATTCAGTAAGCAGACAGCTTTGCTCTTTTCATCAGTGAGTCATGAAAGAGTTGACAGTGTGTTAAGGCCATCTCAGCTTCAGTCTAACAATCTGATTTGTTGGCTCAGTAGATTTACTGCATCTTGATTTTCTTGATAAATTCCATGTGAAACCCAATACCAGCTACCCTGACAACATCTTTATCTACATCAGTAAGTTCAGACTGGTCCAGAGGCAAAAAGAAAGACTTGTATAAACGTGAGAATTTTGTAATGAAAACTGAAGAGTTTCACAGGTTTCATGTGCAGAATTTTTTAATCCACAGATAAACTGTAGCTAAATTCAGAAGTGATATTTTGCTTTTTGACAGTCTTTGTTAATCTTAAAGAAAGATATTAAATAATTGTATCTTGTTAGCATGTGTTAGCTACAAGAAGAAATCAAAAGTCCTTGCTTATTACACATAACCACTGTCACCATAATTGCAAACCACTGAAAGGAGATCATTTAATAATCAACTGTTACATAAAAAAAAAACCAAAACAAGCACAGACTTGGATTATAGAACAGGTACAAAATAAATGTTGTGTAAAAAACAGCTTGATTTCCTGGGGTAAACAGTATATCAGATGGTTGCCCCTCAAAAAACTGTCACTTTTGCAGCTAGTTCCTAAATTGTACGGCAAGTTTAAAATGTGACTCTCCTGTTTACTTACTGAAAGTTCCAGCTTTCCTGTATTCCAGTTAAATAACATAATTACATTTCTTACTACAGTTTATAAAGAACAGCAATACACTTTATGCTAACTGCAAATCTCTTGAGGCATTTTCTCATGTAATCCTGTCTATGTGTTTTGTATTTGTGAATTAGCAAATTCTGGCCAACAGTGCACCTCATGATGTAACCTGTGGCACATATACTGTGCTTTCCTACCCAAGAACACACTTATACAGTACAATTTCGATTTCTTTTACATTTAATTGGTAATCTAGAAACCATTTTCTGACATACTTCAAATGCACATTTCTGAGAAAATGATGGTATATAGCAGGATTCCACTTGGATAAAACAACTTAAATTTACTATAAAATCCATAAATAAACCTAAAAGTAGCTACCACTCCTAGCAATTAGTTGAAGTAACTTACTGTTTGGCTGAGTGTATCGTGAGAAAGGTGCAGCTGTGGAACATAAACCACAGGACACTGTAGACCTATTAATGACAGTCAGTAGTGACTGAAGTAACTAACAGACTGAACTGACTGAAGAAATCTGTTAAAAGGATTTCAATAATGGTATCAAGAGAAATCTTTGAATGTTGGGCATACTCATTCTAAGGGTTCTGTTGCCTTTTAGCATAAAGCAGAGAGTAGAATGCCATTCTCTTGCTGATTTCATGAATGGCATCACTGTGAATGTGAGACAAGTGTCTATTTCTTTCCAGTTTGATATGGACATTGCAGACAGCCTTGAAGAGAATGCAGGTTTATACTGGGAAGATTGGTGTACAACAGCATGTTTTAACAGTTTGAGGCCAATCTTCATTATGTTGGTGGGTTCCCTTAGATGTCTGAGTTTAATGATAATGTGCTCTGGAATTCCTGTGAAGAAAATGCCTTAGAGCTCTTGAACTGAGACTCATGAAGAGAAGATATTGTGCACAGTAATTTTTAAAAGCCTATGCCTCTCAGGATGTCTGGTGCTTACTAATCTTTCTGATCATCAGGAATTAATTTAAGGGAGAAAGCAACAAGAAGTGTAACTGTGGTGTAGCTTCTCTGAGGCATCCTAAATCTCAGAAGGATTTTACTCCTTATCTCAGAGTACGCTGCAATACAACATTGACAGAGATAACAAGCAGGGACAAGCAAATTCAAAGAAACCAACTTAAACCCAGCAGTTGCCTGGAGATACAGAATATAGACCCACTAATCTGAGTTGGTTATTTCAGATGGTGAGAGAATTGCAGCAGGATTCACAGAGAATTAGGCCATGTTCTCATCTGGCAGGATTTTGGAACCCAAAATCTGAATGGACTTCAGAAACTAAGGGAGCTAAAGTCACAATTCTAAAGGTTAGGTGGCCAGTTTAAGTGTCTGGACAGCTATACCTCAGTTCTGATTTGCTTACTAACACTGAAAATTCTTCATGGCCCACAGCCTAGCATGAATTCCCCTCTTTTCAGTACACTAGACTATACATCAGCAAGAAGGAGATCAGGTATCAGTGAGAATGATAAGATGCACGGGATAAAGAGATTTAAAGATGCTAACAAAGATTGGTATTCGGTTACTTCCCCGGGAAAGGAAAGTCTGAAGCGCCACACTAAGTTGGTCAGTTCACACATAAGCAGGGAAGATTTTCTTGGTCCTGGTCCTGTTTTACCACTTGCCCTTAGTACCAGTGATCTCTGACAATATAATTACACACTTAGGATAGCTTTTAGGAAAAAAGTAAATATAAGCCAATAAGTAGTCCAGCCATTAAAAAGACATAGTTGCCAAAAAGCCAAATACATTTAGCATGCTTCCCCCGTGCAGATTTGATGCCATCATAGGAGACATAGAGTTTCAATATTTTAACTCCATCAAGACACAGCAAAAGCATGTTAACTCTGAGCAGATATTAAGCACTTTAACAATAATGAATAATGTCAATGAAGACAATAATTTACCATAAAATATACCTAATACTTAATTAGAAAAAAACTCTTGAAACTAAAATCCTAGAAACTAAAACAGCACAAAATTTTTTTGTGGTGTGATGTTACAAGTCAGGAATCAATCTTAGAATCATAGAATCATAGCATGGTGTGGGTTGGAAGGTACCTTAAAGATCACCTAGTTTCAACTCCTCTGCCTTGGGCAGGGACACTCTCTACTAGACCAGATCTTAGACCTCTATCCAACTTGGGCTTGAACACTCTCTGGGATGAGGAGTCCATAACCTCTCTGGCAACCTGTTTCAGTGCCTCACCATTTTTTCCTAACATCTAATCTAAACCTACCCTCCTTCAGCCTGAGACCATTCCCCCTTGACCTTCTCCCCAGGGGTCATCTCAATCCATTCTCTGCCCAGCCTGTGTTTGTGCTTGGGATTGCCCCAAACCAGGCACAGGACCTTGCACTTGGCCTTGTTGAACTTCATGAGGTTCTTATGGGCTCATCTCTCAAGCCTGTCAAGATCCCTGTGGATGACATCCCTTTCCCTCCAGCACACTGACCACACCACACAGCTTGGTGTCATCTGCAAACTTGCTGAGGTGCACTCTGTCCCACTGCCCATGTCTCCAACAAGGATGTCAAACAGCACCAGCCCCAATACCAACCCCTGAGGAACCCCACTCGACCTGCAGAATTAAAGTTTGTCACAAAAGCAGGCTTGGAGATTTTAGGGCTACACTGATCACTTGAATATTAAGGTTGCACACATACCCTGCATATACTCTTATTCTTCCATCTAAGAACAGGTTTCAACCCTAAGAAAGATAAATAAAACACTGAATCTGTTAGAGAATGCATAGATGTGCCACAAACAGAATCAGGCAAACACCTGGTGGAAAGCAGGTATATCCTCTGTTCCCTAGGGAGCACAGCCAGATAGATAGTGGTCTGTCACACTGAAAGAAAATGGAGATTCTTTCCTATCAAAAGACTTCATCATATTTAGGATATCATTTACTTCATGAGAGAACTTCTGGCAATAACCATGAAGAAAAGTGGTTTTATTCATCTTGATTACTGTCAGGGATTTTTCCATTGCGTAAACAATAACTCATAGGTATTCAGGCACCCAAAGCTTTGAAACAGCTTCGAGAGCAGACAGCAACTGACTTCATTTGAATCCAAACTCATCATATCAACCTCTTGAAAGTTATTATTCTAAGAAGCACATCGCCTCTGTTTTTGCCTGCATAGACTACAAAGTGCATGAAAAGTACTGAAAGAGCCTGAGAAGTTGCTGGGGGACGGAATGCAAATTTATTCAGACCTTTTTAAAACAGCAGACAAGCACTTGTGCTAATCCTTGAGATGTGCTTGTTTTTCTAAACTGTTGCAAATGTTCTCTTAAGATAGTAATAAAAATTTAACTTTGAATTTATCTAACATTATACAGATAACACATAAAATTAACACTAGTCTGTATACCCTTTGCAATTTCGACTGTGTTCAGATTAAACCAGACAGAGCTTGCTCAAATGAATATTTTTGAGACATAAAAAGGTACTTTTAAGCTCTTGCTTTCAGTGGGAAACCGTGTTTTCTTTGTTTAAACATCATATATGCCCAGTTTTTAGAATTTGGTCTGAAAAAGCAGAAGAACCAATTCATAACAGAAAAAAAGGCAAATTCTTCCCCAAGTACATTTTTTCAACAGCACATATGATAGGGATGACAACACTCTAACACTTCAGTAACAATTAGTCATCATGTCTGAGCAGAACATAATATAATAAAACCTGTTTTTCTAGGATTTTTGTTCACCTTTTTTCTTTTTACTTCATGTACTTTAGATTGCTTTTTATATCAGATATTATTCTTTTTTTCCTTCCAGATGCTTAGAGGTTAGGAAAGCATTTTCTTTCTTTTGATTCCTCTCCTGGGGAAAGAATTCAGCACCTTGTTAGTTTCCTCAGTACTCTCTATATAACAAAAGGTGGCATACACAGAAGGCCTCATTTCTCTCTTAGCTCTACTGCTCCACACCTGCAACTTCTGTTAATTTCCTTGGGCACTGAAGATGTTCAGCACCTCTGAGGATTGAATATAGTCGGACCAAACAAATACCAGAAGCTCATACTGGAACCATGGAACTAATAAGGACTGGAGTTCTAAGACAGATAGCAGGGAGCTTAGACAGACATAAACCCAAAATATTTCTTTGAAGTGAATACATCAAGAAAGATATGACTTGTTAGAAAAATACCTTACTTCTCTTTTCTTGAGTGGACATGTTCACAAGCTCTCATTATATTTTGTGAAGTGCAACAGAGTTAGATCTATTCCTAATCACAACTCAGTCTCAGTCTAATTACTGTCATTATACAATTAATATAAAAATAATTTTTGTTATTCTCATCTTCCATGTGTATTCTCCTCTTTTCTTCTTTCTCCCCCTTTTCTTCTTCTTTAATACTGTATTTTACTATTTATTTCTTGTCCTTTTTTCCTGTGCACTAGTAGTTAATTATATTTTACATATCCTGGAAAATTCTATTAAAAGCACTAGGACTTAGAAAAGAAACTTTTCTCTTTTTTTAATTGATGTAAAATCTGCAAGTTTAATTAGGCATCCCATTGAGATAAATGCAACAACAAATAAATTTCCCACTCATGAATGCAGCACAGCTAACAAGAAAATGCCTAGGAAGTTTCAATTCATTTGGGTACCAAAGTATTTATACCCAACAGATTTGGGCCAGATAACAGCTTTCCAATATAACCCAAGGATTACAGAGTGAACCCCAGCAGGGCAGCTGATTCTTAAGCACTGGGAAATGTCCCACTGGATTAGAGCACACATATTTTTCTTTCAGAGTGACAGGCAAACAAGTGCATGCCAGGAAAATGCCTGAAGGAAGAAGGGGTTGATACAAAACTGCCCTTTGCAGGTAGTTGCTACATAGGATCTTCTACACTGCTGTATAAATAAGCTGGTCCTGATGACCTGAAGAAGAGGAAGTACAATGATCCCATTTAGTCTATGAACCTCTTTTTTACAGTGCAGGTTATTTTTCTGTTTATACGCTGCACCATCTGAATCCAGAAAAGAAAAAAAGTGAGCCTAGTCGGAGACTGCTGACACCAGCCACTGGTAAAAACTGAGGTTATCTTGAGATTAGAAGCATCAAGAGAAACGATATTGATACACAAGCATAATATCTCAAAAAGAAGAAACATAAATGTTATTTTAAATAATAATCACATAGTATGGGTCGTAACATTTATAATAAAGTCAGATGTTCAACACTGTTTAATAACTGACATAAGGAAGTAATCATATTTATAAAGGAGATATTTATTTCTGAAGATTCAAAGGGGCATTGCACTTTTTTCTTTTGCATCTGAAAAGCAAACATTGTACTTGAGGAATCAATTAAAAGTAACAGAATAAAAGGCAGGAAACAGCAGTGTCACTTCAGGATTTCCAAACTCTTTGCAATTTGCTTCCACTTAAGAACATGACTGGTTCTTCAGAGCAATAACTGCATAGCATCTGGGGGACTTCACAGGATCAAATAACTTCACAAGTCCAGACCAGGCAATGTTTTCCTGAAAATGATATATGATTTAAGTGCACAAAAATGTGTTTGACTTACAAGCTACGGTAATAGGTCCACATTTTGAAACACAAAATTGAAAATAAATAGAATTATCCTAATGCAAAGCAGGAAAACCACTTATCTAGTATGAAAATTGGGGGAAAGTTTGTTGTGAAAAAAAGGACACCCATAACAGTATGTATTTTAAAGTCATTTAATTATTTCTAGTGCTATCAAGTGATAGCTTCCCACCCCCTTCATCAATAAACCTTTGTGTTTTGGTTGAACTAGAGCAAAGAAATTAAGGATCATGTCATACTCGTTTTATGTTGCACATTTTACTACTGAAGCTAATTAACTGACTTTTCAAATTAATCAGGCCAGCTGCATCTGGTCATCATGCTGCATTTAGCTTTTATAATTTTTATTTTTCTTCCTAAACCCATTTTGTGAATCAATAAGTACAAGATTAAATCCATGCATATATTACATTTAGAAAAAGTGAATTAGTGTTATATGCAGCAAGTTTGATCTCCCATCTTGGAAATCATACAGATTTCTATGCAATTTTTAACTGGTTGGCATTTGGAAAAATACATCATTATTTAACTATTTCAAATTGCCTCTCTGTAAAAATACCAGTTAGAACAAAAGCATACATTTACTACAATTCAGTTGTTCCAAGTGCACCGTGACAGAGAATAAAGTGAGTTTTCACTTATGATAAAATGGAGCTGTTAAAATGAAAGGTTTATAGTGGAAAAACACAGCTATTCATATGAATGAGTTTAAACTTTATTTTAAAATTTTATTTTGACCATGGCCCAGAGCAGAAGCTGGAAGATGCTACCATTTCCTCCTAGGAAATTATTATTTGTGTGAAAAATGTTTACTGGTGCAGAAAAAGTATTACCACTGCTTTCAAGTTAACCAGGCCAAGCTCAAAATTAGTGTTAGAAGAAACTGTAATAATGGAAGTCATCATGGAGTAAATGTAGTAGCATTTCCTTATTATATCCAAGATCTATACTTGTAAAGTATATCCAGGCTGTATGTTAGTCAAATGTACCTCAGCTGACCCATACGGTTGGAAAAAGTGCACCCTCTCTCATTATTGATCTTAATTAAGAAACAGTAAAAGAAAGTCATAAACGTTTTGGATCTAATTCAAAATTTTTTGAATTATATGTTCCAAAGCACATTAATTGGAAGTTCGAGTATTAACAGCACAATGTTTGTTTAGCATTTCCAAAATTTTCAAAAATTATTAAATATCTTATTATGTTGTATAAAAGGAGATTTGCTGCATCTTTGATTAATTTATTTTTTACTATCTATTGACTAGTAATTACCATACAATTAAAAGAGCATAAACTTTACTGTTGCTGCTTTGCTGAAAATACAAACATCTGTTGGGCATATGTTTATACTAAATGGAATGAATGCTTATACTTTTGCAAATATGATGAGAATAATAATTCTGCAACAGAGACTTTTCGTCTGCACAGTAATAAATTGACTGAAATAGCCTCATTTCAGTGATGTAGCCTTTAGGTACCATAAAAGAGAATGCAAAAATACCTGCTCCTTGAGGTAGCAAAGACGATCCAGAAGTATCAAAACTTCTATGCAAGGAGCCAGAACAACCTTCAGCTGAAAGAAAGATTAGATACTATAATCCTTTTGGGAAAGAAAGGCAATACACTTCCAAATGGCTACATTTCCTCAGAACAATTCCAGGAAGGTCAATCATTTTTTAGGGGTTCTGTTGTACAAATGTCACCTTGCTAATTTTCCCTATGGGATGGACATCTTCTAAACAGATTATATTAAAGATCAAAAATACATGGAATACCATAAAGTCATGGAACGACGTTATTTAGTTGGTTTTCAGAGATCATCCAACAAGAAAATAATATTAAATGTAGCAGAACAATTTTAAAGAGGGAAATAATGAATTTTAATAAAAAGAGTTTTTTATGAAATAACTGCATGGAGACCAGTCTAGGTTTAAAAGGAGACTGACATTCCATTTTCCAGTGCAATAGTCCCTCTTGAAAAACAATCTTCCATGTGTTCACTTTATTACTTTACTTACACCTAATATAGTTATGGAATAGGATACGCTCCAAAGTGTGGAAGGGGGAACTGCTTTGTTTTTCGAGATTGCATACCACAGTGTAAGACAGTCCACCTCGACATAAAACTTAACAGGGCTTTGTTCTAGACTAGGACATATATACAATGCAATAGTATGAATCCTATAACTTTTACCATATTAAATGCTTCAAGCTCATTCATTCTGTGCTTGTACTTTTCATAGTAATCCATTATACAGCTGTCTGGGAGCTGCAAGGGATTAAAAAAAAAGATATCAGAGTTATTCTAGTTACTTTCTCAAGAGAACTTTAGAATTAAATATTGTCACACTACAAAATGAAATCTGTGTTTTGTTTTTGAAATTAGCACTTTGCTAATATTTATAATGATTGTCCAATAGCAGTTTCTCAGTTCTAACTTACAGTAACTGTTCTTTACACAGCATTTTCCACTGACATGAAATACTGAGATATACCCATTATTCAGAAAGCTCCGGCCATTCTTAAATGAGAACTACACAGTAAAGTGGAGATAACATTCTCATTTCCTTTCCGTGTACCTTATCCCCTCCTCAATTCCATACCCATGAGATTTATTTAAATAGCTAAGAATTAAACTCTGGTGTGAGAGTAACATGGATGGTATTTCACATTCCAAAACTTACTATCAGATTCTGGAAATAATGCTTTGTTTCCCTGTGCCTAAAATTACCCATCTTTAAAACAGTACTGTCTCTATTTGCTTCGAACTACTTCATGCTCCCTCTCTTCTTTTCCCAATCACCTGATGTGAGATTGCCAGCACTGACACCATGCTGCAGTTTGGGGCTGAATTTCACACAAAGGCAGTTCAGGAACTTGACTAAGCGTTTTCGGCCCTTGCTGGCCAGTGCAGCAGAGTAGGTGCTGCAGCTGCGACCACGACTGCTCTTCACAAAGCATGTTCTCCACAGGGCAGCCAGAACACCACATCTCCTGGCTTTTGAAGGTCATGATGTGTCTTCTCTGCTGACCACAGTCCCGGACACTGAACAAGACACTTGGGCTGGGCACGTAAGGAACATGCCAAAGAAGTGGGAAGTAGGATTGCAGCATTATTGGTTATGGAGGCTGCTGGGAAGAGCAGAGCTGAAAGAGCCCGATGCACTTCTGCAGTACTGTGAGTTTTGCAGTACAGCTGTTCTGTCCTGGCTATGGAATGAAAGAGTCCAAACTTAGCAGAAAAGTAACGGCTCTGACAGACGTGTAGATGTGGCACTGAGGGACATGGTTTAGCAGTGGACTTGCAGTGCTGAGTTAACAGTTGGAATTGCTGCTCTTAAAAGTCTTTTTCAGCCTACACGATTTCATGACTCTTTGAAAAAAGACTAGGAAAGCTGAAGTGCTTAATAAATTTTTGCATTTTATTAGAAGAACCATCTGAGAGCATGTGGCTAATACAGCTGCGAAAAAGTAAAATCTTTGTCTAAAATAGGGAAACAAACCAGACAACATTTGAAAAATATCTATGTTTTCAAATCAGGTGTGTATTATAAACTTTATCCTGGGACAGTCAAGAAGGGACTGAAGTGAAACTTTATCCTGGGACAGTCAAGAAGGGACTGAAGTGACCTCAGAACTATTACTCATTGTCACTGAGTTCTCAAAGAGACTGTGTCAGACAGATAGCAGATATATGCCTTTTATTATAGAGCAGACAGTTCAGATTCAATGCACTGAAAAAATGGAACAAATAGAGAATTTTAAACCACTGAAAGATAAGCAAATGAGAAATAATCAACACAAATTCATCAAGAATAAATCACAAATCAGTCTACTTCACTTGTAAGGAGGCTTCATGACAGAGAAAAACAACTGGTTCTCATATATTTTGATTTCAAAAAGATTTTTGGTAACATTTCCCATAATAATTTTATAAGCAAATTTAGGAAACAAGCTTCAAATTAAAGTACTACAAAGTGAGCGAAAACTGTCTGAATGACCATAACCAGAGAGTGGTTCCTAATGAGTTTTTGAGCAACTGGAATGACCTGCTGACTGGAGGTCCATTATGGAATGCAGTATTTTCATTAAGAATTCAGACAATAGAACAGAAACCACATTAGCTAAGTCTGCAAATGTGCAACAGGAAGGCATTGCCAGAACTTAAAACAACTTTCAGAAACTGGAGCATTGCTTAGAGAAGAAGTTTGAAATGCTGCACAGAAAAGCAGAAGGGACCAGGCTACGGCAGAAATAATCAGCTGTTCAGGATGAGGAGCACCAAATGACAGCCTGGAAGATAGAGCAGATCATAAGCTGAGTGAGAGTCACAGTTGTGCTACTGCAAAAAAAAGCAATCACCATCCTGACATGTACGGGAGAGCAGCCTGCAAAGTGCAGGAAGTAATCCTTCAACTCTGGCAGTGGAAAAGCTCGAACTGGAATACTGCATCCATTTTTGGGCATCAGATTTCAAAGAAAAAAAATGAACTGTCTGAAAAAGCCCTGAGAGAGAAAAGAGATCAGAGATCTAGCAAACATGACCTATGAAGAAAGACTCAGAGAACTGGAACTAATCAGGCTAAATGAGACAAAATTGAGAGTGGGGATAATAACAGTTTTTACAAGGCTATCACCAAGAAGTAGGGAACAGTTTGTTCACTGTGTCTGCAGTGGATAGGGCAAGAACTAACGGGCTTGAATTGCAGCAAAAAATAAAAGTCAGCCAGAAACTTGAAGAAACATTTTCTCTTAGAGGTTAATTAAGGACTGGCAAGATTGTCAGTCTCCATCACAGGAAGCTTTTAGAAGGTCTGACAAACACTATTTTCACAAATGATGCGTAATTCTAACGCTGCTTTAAAACAAGAGGTCAGAAAAACTTTTGTAGTATTTCAGCCATTTCTTTTAATTTAGAAAGTAAATTTTCCCAGTTGCAAAGGCAAGGTTGAGTAGCTTATCTGGCAGTACTAATGTGGATGAACAAGAATTTTTTTGTCTTATTGCTATTTTATTTTCTGTGAAGCTGTGCAAATATTTTAGGGTTCTTTTTGTTTTTCTCTTCCCCTCTAAACAGTCAAACCAACTAAAATATATCAGTCACGAAATAAACAAAAGAGTTTATTTAACCTCTGCCCTATAAGCTTTTCATTTTGACTGAGTATTAATAGGGTTTTAGTATAATGGATTTTTGAAATTACAGGCTATTTGGAATTAAAATACAAAGATCTATATTTGGAAAAATGTGGTCTTGAAACCTTTCTGCTTTTGCTTCCTTTATGTTCCCCATTTTTCAAGATGAAGCATTCAAATTAAAAGAAAACAAGCTGTGAAATGTTTGGCAAATAAAAAATGGGTCAAAAATGTCTCTTGCACACTGCTATACTCAAGTATGTGCTTTTCCATTCCTTCCTGCCTATTACACATTCTGACTGAACACATTCTGCTGTCATGGATAGATTAGGTACTATTCCAAACTGTGCCTCAGCTAAAAGTTTGGTGAGTGAACCAATTCAATGCAACGGCTCAGCTGGAAAAGAAAAAGTGTCCATTGAAAAGCACTGGTAGAGAAGGGCACAAAAAGGGTACTGGTAGTTAGCCATGTGGCCAATTCACTGGAAGAAAACTAAAACCCAGATAACACTGGCTTTGTCTGAAACTGCAACAGTTTTCCACCTGCCTTCAGTACCCAACACAACCTTCAGCTCTCCTTTCAAGGTGAAGTAGGAGTAGTTTACTCTTGGCATTTTTGAAGAATTGTACTTCCACATGCAAAGCAAGTCCCCTTCAGCCACTGAAGTTGTCCAAGCAACTGTTCTCTGCACTGTCACTCATTTGTGTATCGAAAAAAAATTCTTCATATATATGCACTGTTTTCTTATATTTTGATGTTGATATTATGATCATGAAAAAACTCAAATACCTGCATTTGTCTTAATAATGACTCTGCACTCAAAGATCTGCTTTATGTTACTGACACTCAAGTGACCTTCATTTCATTTTGACCAGTATTTCTTCCCTGATACAGCTACAATGTCTCCTGGTCTTTATCAGGTTGCGAAAAAAAGGACCTCGTCTCTTTGCATTGTGATGGTGGTGCAAGTTTTATTTTAAACTGATTGCTTTGTCGATTGATGTGGTCACTCAAACAGCTGAAACAAGCAAGAGGACTTAGCAAGGTCTCCAGCGACCTAGTTGTAACAATGCCGTACAGGTACACCATAAATACCATGAATACCATATGCTGGAGGTGGCACTAAAGACGAACCACAGGACTGACTGATATGTTGTGACCACGGTGAGACTGCGGGTCACAGAGCTCTGAGAGCACATGAGATACCACACACCTGAGCACACCCAGCTTGGACTGCAGTCCCACAGCCATGCTGATAAAGCACAGGCTGAAAAGAAAATATTCAGGCATGAGGTGTGATGCAATTACTGATACCACACTTCACATTTCTTCAGAGAGCATTTTCTCAGAGCTGTATCCTTCCCTAGACTGAGTATTTTCACTGAATGAAAGTCTCTTTTACTGTCCAATGCTGCACATGCCCTCCAGAGAAGAGACAGCCTAAGGATGCTATTCCACAGTCTGTTAGATGCAATTCCTCTTTGCTACCTCAAAGGGATTGCTTCTTCTTGCACTGACTGTACAATTCCATGTTTCCTCTCTCTACTTGTACCAGCGCTATCAGGAACGCTAACGAGAGTACGAAAAAACTGTAAGGCAATCCTTCTAGCAGAGCAGTGGCTTAGATCAGTTCAAAACACTTGGGAGAACACACCTTACAGGAAATTTTACAACTTTTCCATGACTAAGGTAGTTAAAAATAATGTAATGTCGTATACTGTAGAATAATGTAAAACAGATAATGAAATTACTGAGAGACTTTAGTTTATTTAGGACTTCATTTAAAATGCATTTCAAATGAATGCAATCTATATTATTTATAATTATACCTAATTGAGATACAAGTCACATCTCTTAAGACTCCTTGTCGGAGTAAAATGCTACAGTACCATGACTGAGATAGTATTTTGTCTATGTGAAAAACAGGTATGCTTAAAAACAGCATTATGTGCTTACACTTTATAGAGTGGTGTGCAAGTGTTACCTGAGCCGTCATTTAGTACTTCCCTAACTAACAAAGGAAATAGGAAGTCTGTGAGATGAAATTCCTTCTGTCCAAGAAAACAGTGAAGAAAGTCAACTCTTCAACAATTGTAAAATGCATTAAGTCTGTAAATCCATGTAGTACCTTCATTTTTTGACTGCTTAGTCTCAGTTAATTGCTGTTCTAGGATTCAGGGGAAGTGGAGAACATTGTTTTGGCTTTGGCTCCATGTTTGCCCAATGGCTGAACACAATAAAACATATCAAATTACAAATATTCTTAGCAAAGACCAACCAGTTTCAGATATTCACTGTCATTTCAAGATATCCACACTGACATTGGCTGTGGGGTAGACATTAAGATCACAAGAAATCTCAGGCTAAAAGTCCATCTCTTCCCCAATTTCTGCAAAAATTCTTTTTAGTTCCCAGTACAGCTGCATATATTCAGGTTAGTTCATGTCTTAACGTATTACAGAATTCCACTACTGACAGTTTCCCAGTCTTAAGTGAGTGGCTTTCCAACACTTTTTAAAGCAAGAGAAAACTAAGCCACACAGTATGCTTTATGTTATCTCTCTTCATTTACAAACTGCATTTTATGATATTCCACTAGTCACTGCTGAGGAGAATTTACAAGTTGAGGACAGTCTATGGTAAGCTAAGAGAAATCTATCTCCATTTATCAAATGCAAAAAACCCCCAAACTTGTCTGATAAAAAATAAGTAATTAGTGAAAAAAAAAAAAGAATTTTTTCACAAATTCCAATTTCAGTATTGTCTACCAGCTTTAACACTCAAAATTAAATAGCCTGGAGTTTGCAAAAGTACCAAGTCAATAGATCCCAAAGCCTGTTAGACACACATCCAGGCCTTAGCTTTGTAAGCACTTTCTCCTATTAATCACCTTGAGCTAGCCCCTGTGAAAGATCTTTTGCTAATCTGCCCCACTAAGAACAAGACACCGGGAAACCTAAAGAGTTTTGAGTTTTCTTTCTTAAAACCTCTAGAAATATATAAATACTTATAAGAGGACTTTTTGCCATGGCCATGCAACTTGTAGCACTTACTGCCTTAAGCAGCAATCAAATATGTTAATAAAGAGGCTTCGTTTTAAATGCATTTGCAAAGCAGCTACAAACAGCTGAAACATGTTCTGATCTGAAGAGGCAGGAATTGCTCTGGCTGCTTGAAAGCAAAAAGGCTAACCAGTATCAGACGGGTCACCAACCTAGGAGAGAGGACAGGGATGAATGCTCCATTCACCCAAAAGAGGGTCCCCCGCTCATGTTAATTAAGTAAAACATGTGAATAAAAGGGAAAAGAAATCTTGTGATAGAAAGAATTTCTCCAAAATCTATGTGACCCTTAATGCTCTGTAGGTACAATGCAGAGTCTATAGGAACACAGTGAACTATGACAAAGAAAACAATCAGGAACAAAATACTGCTTTGCTGTGTATCCAGACCAATTACTGCAGCTCTCTGCAGGGATCTCTAGATATGGCCCTCTACAAGCATAAAGGAGCAGCCTCACTTCCACAAGCCCTTGTCCTCATGGGGCACTTCAACCACAGCAGTATTTGTTGGAGGGACAACACAGCAGGGCATAAGCAACCCAGGAGGTTCCTGGAATGCATTGATGAGAACTTCCTTCCCATGAGAGAGAGGAGCCAATGCTCTCCAATCTCGCAAATAAGGAGGGCCTGGCGGGAAATGTGAAGCTTAAGGGGAAGCCTGGGCTGCAGTGACCATGAAATGGTGGAATTCAAGGTCCTTGGGGCAGCAAGGAGAGCACACAGCAAGCTCATTACCTTGGACTTCAGCAGACCAGACTTCTGGGATCAGCTTGACAAAGTACCTTGGCATAAAGCCCTGGAGGGAAAAGGGGCCTATGAAGGCTGATTAATACTCAAGGGTTACCTTCTCCAAGCTTAAAGAGCAAGCCAGGCAAAAATATCATGAGATCAGCATGGATGAACAATGAACTCCTGGCCAAACTAAACAACGAAAAGGAAGGCTATGAAGAGTGGAAGAAAGGACAGGTAGCCTGGGAAGAATACAGAGATATTGTCTGAGCACCTAGGGATCAAGTTAGGAAAGATAAAGCTCTCATAGAATTAAACTTGACTGACATCAAGAGCAACAAGAAAAGCTTCTATAGGTACACTGGCTACATGTGCACACTCTCCAGAACAGGAGACTAGTTACACAGCTTACGGAGAATGCTGGGATGTTCAACAACTTTTTTGATTGAGTCTTCACCAGCAAGTGTTTCAGCCACACCACCTGAGCTGCAGAAGACAAAGGCAGGGACTGACTAAATGAAGAACTGCTCCCTATAGGAGATGATCAGGCTCAAGAACATCTTAGAAGCCTGAAGATGCACAAGTCCATAGGACCTGACGAGATGCGTCTGTAGGTCCTGAGAGAACTGGCAGATGAAGTTGCTAAGCCACTATCCAGCATATTTGAGAAGTCATGTCAGCCTAGTGAAGTTCCCACGGAAAAAGGGGAACATAACCCATAACTAATTTCCACAAAGGGAAAAAACTGAGAGCCTGGGGAATTACAGGTCAGTCAGTCTCACCTCAATGCCTGTTAAGATCATGCATCAGATCCTCCTGAGAACTATGCTAAGGCACATAGAAAATAAAGAGGTGATTGGTGACAGCCAACACGGCTTCATTAATGGCAAATTGTGCCTTCAAACCTAGTGGCCTTCTATGAAGGGGTTACAGCATTGGTAGATAGGGAAAGAGCAACTGACATCATTACCTGGACTTGTGCACAACATTTCACATTATCCCACATGACATCCTGGTCTCTAAACTGGAGACCATTCGGTGGATAAGGAATTCGCTGAATGGCTGCACTAAAAGGGTTGTGGCCAGCAGGCTAAGAGTGTTGGGGCTGTGCAGCCTGGAGAACTGAAGGCTCTGAGGAGACCTTAAAGCATCTTCCAGTACCTAAAGGGGATCTACAAGAGAGCTGGAGAGGGACTTTTCACAAGGGCATGTAGTGACAGAGCAAGGGGGAATGCCTTTAAAATGAATAAGGATAGATTACATATGGAAGAAATTCTTCACTATGGGGGTGGTGAGACACTGGCACAGGTTGTCCAGAGAAGCTGTGGATGCCCCATCCCTGGCAGCATTCAAAGCCAGGCTGGATGGGGCTTTCAGCAACCTGGTCTAGTGAAAGGTGTTCCTGCCCATGGGCAGGGGGCTTGGAACCAGACAATCATTAACATCCCTTCTATGATTTTGTGATCCATGACCCACAAAGCAATTCCATTAATTCTGAAGCTATAAGCAATATAGCCATTCCTGTGAAGCAGCATGCTCACGCTAAAAGACCTTTCTCTGCCCTCACAGAATGAGAATGTTTTGTCAGAAATTCAGTAGTCATGGTTTATAACTCATTTTTACTACTGAGGTGAAGAGATGTGTGAAGGGAATGGTCCTGTACCAAAAGGCAGAAGAAAATATTTCATTTGCATCTAAGTGCTTAATTGACGGGCTCTTCCACACTAAAAAGAAACACCATGAATGGAGGAAACTCTTTTGGTTCACTTAAAAGGAAACTTCAGTCCTTGAACAGTAATTCTCAACAATGAGTAGCGCTAGGTTATGGATAATTGCCTTTTTTTTTTTTTTCGGTAGAAAAACTATTTTACTATGTTGCCTCACTCTAACTCATTTCTGATTGAGACTCTTTTTATCAAGAGTCTGGTTCTTGCTTCACATAAACTAAAACTTCACATTTACTTCACAAAGGAAAGAAACAGAGGGGTTTCTTCACATGAATTATTGGCAGGATTTAAGAACTTATCTTTACTTAAAATCAACAGCCAAAAAACCTTAGTATTTGGATAATTACACCTGATGAGTCTTCATCAGTGTAATATTTAGCAAAAGGCACACACAAAAATGAGTGTGAAGGCAGGTTAGACATTTTACATCCTGCCTCCACAACTGACCAGACTGGAAGACGACTGGAATGCACCAGGGCTACCTTTTGATCAGAAACAGTGGTATTGACGTGTATAAAGGAAGCAGCTGTGATGCTTATTGTGAGCCATTAAGTTTGGAAGAATGTTTATGTCCCACAGTACAGATTCAGCTCCAGGGTTAAAAACCATCCAAGATTTTACTATACATGACAAGCTACCAAACCCTGGCAGGGACTCCTAAAAACAGTGCCTCTACCCCTCTAGTTTCCTTTCCAGTACTTTTATTATCATACAGAGATGAAATTCTTTTTAATATTCTGATAAGCCTAGTAAAAGACTGGAGACTCACAGTTTCTTGACTTCTGTATTTTAGAAAATATCTTTGCACATGTAAAACAGAGACCCATATGGAAACAATTTTTTCTCATAGTTCTCTAGTTGTATTACACAGTCTCACTAAGTTTCAGCTGCTTTTTTAATATAACCTAAATATATTTATGAATTAGGGCAATGATTGCCTTCCTTTATTTTTGGGAATGACAAGGACATTTTGGATTATTCTGGAAGTATATTTCATATATGCTTACTCCCACCTTATATTCTTCCCAAGGCATCAGTTTTTGTCCACTGCCAGAGACAAAGTAGACATTTGGTCTATGCAGTACAGCTGCTCTTTTGTTCATTTCTAAATGGAGCTAGAAAACAAATTCCGCATAAATTTCTCTTTGATTTTTGTTGTCTTTCAGAGCAAATGTTTAGGCTTCATCACATTTCTAGCTACGTAAGTATTTTTTTTTTCTGAAGAGAGGAATTTAACACATTGTCCAATATTGCGTAGATATAGTGCTGACTGCACCATGAAAACTGCAGGGTCAAAACCACTGTTGAGGGAGCAGTAACAACTTTCCTCTCAGTAGTATCAAAATAGCACTGGTTTTGTGCTGCTGCAGATTTCAATATAGCTGGGAAATAAAAAATAATATTGTTTACATCAGCATGAAATCCAGTCTTCAGTATGCAGCCAGCTGCACATAAAATGAGGAGAAACATGAGCAAAAGTGAGCATTTATTTGAATCAGGTCTTTAGCAACCACATAAATGTGCAGCTTGAAGTAGTGTTGACAGACATCTTTGTCTCAGGGCAACTTGTATTTGTCCAGACCCTTCTCAGCAAAAGGCAACATATCTAAAATCAGACCTCTTGACACAAACTTTCTATGCTTACCAGTTTTAAAGAAAACAGTGAACAAATTTGCACTAGCAGAGTTGAATCAATGATCTTGTGAACTGATTATTACATGAACAATCCACTATTGCTTTTGGGTAACTGTACACACATGAAGAAAGACATAATTTTACTTCTAGCTGGGGTGAACGCATCTTGTTAGTGCCTATTCATACAGAAAAGCAAACAGGTAACTACATTCACTAGATGTGATTTACTAACTACAGAATTTAATATAATCCATTTAAAATACAGCAAACTTCAGGCATAAGTCCTTTTCTTAATGCTGTCAAGATGATTCCAATGTCATTTGAATTTACTTGCATATTTGGTTTTGCCTGTTTCTCCTAGTTCATGCTTTGATGTGCCTGGCAAATTTTAAGTGATTTGACATTTTGAGTACAGGTTTTAAATGTTACTTTACCAAAGACTACAATGACATTTACCTTAAATATTATACATATTGGCCACTCCCACTTTTCCTTTGATTGTCATTAATTTGTTTACAATCTGTCTAGTACTCTCTAGTGTCTCCTTTGCACAACTTGTTCTCTCAACATGGTTGTGATCTTCACACAGTCATATTCAATGCCTAATGCTATGTTGCCATCTGTTGACCAATTGAGCAGTTGTAGGACTAAGACAAGATACTCAAGAATATAAATAAAATCTCCAAAAGATTTTGTAAGTTTAAATCTATACTTTGTATTTACTTCTTTTTCTCTAACAAAGTTATTTAAAATCTTCATGTTTCCTTAAAATTTATTAATTTAAAGAAAAAAAAGGTATTAGGTCTTCAAATATCTTCAAAGGCAATGGAGACTGTCCAAAGGTTAAAATAAATTGTAAGATAAACACATTGCACATAGTGAAACACCTATCTTGCTAAAATGTTACATTTTTCAGTTTCTAAAGGTGTCCAAAGGGATCAAGAAAATATTGCTGCAGGAAAAAATGAAAATAAAAAGGGGTCAAAGCATTTACTACATCATTAATTTTTCATAGTTGTTTTTGATCTCTTTCAATTTAAACTTAAATACAGAGAAAAAAGCAACACGCCTGCATAGGATAGTATTTCAGCTGGATTTAAAAAGGTGCATTAATTACTTTTACTGGGAGGTATAGTATCATCACATGCAAGAAGTTCTTCTTGCCTGCTTCTCTTGGCATCTGAAAAGTATATTTACCTCTAAATGACATGTATAAAATAAAGTATTACATTTTTAGCCTCAAAGGAGATTTTTAGGATTAACTTCAGAAATAACAGAAAGCCTTAAAAAAATTCTCATCATGAAGACCATGTATAAAAAAGGATTTGGTTTATATAAAGTCATTAGAATAAAGTAATTTTAAACCAGAATCTTTTAAAGAATTTAAACATGGAAGTCTGTTGCCAAAAAAGCTCGTGAAAAACCCCCAACTTTGATGTAAGGTTTTTTTAAAACATAAACAAGCATGAACTTGCTCTAGTAATATTAATAAAAATGATAATGTTTTATATTCATATAGGAATATATGACATAAATCAACTCAATGGCTTAATGCACTGTGGTGCTGACTTCAAGAACTTATATGGATATAACAATTTCATATAGTCTCTAATTAGTGACTCACCTTTGAATCATCCAGTTCCAGCTTTTTCAGAGACCGTCTGACATAATCTATGAAGGATGATGATTTGGAGAAGGTTTTTCCAACATGTCGATCACTGCAAATACAGTACTGAGGTGTAGGCTTTTATACATCCAACGACAGAAATTCAGGTATTTTTAACAGGAGAAATAAATCAGTTGGATGGCTAATATTGCCAAGTTAGTAACAACTTTCCTTTTTCCCCCTTCCACTTAAAACAATCTAGCTAATACTTGAAGTAACTTCTAGACACAGCAACTGTATAATTGTATTATGGTTATACTACGGTTATTATTTTACCTAAAAATTTGAGAGAGAGTTGAAGGTTCTTTTTAATTTCTTTACTAACATTTTTAATTTCCTTATATGAATGACAAAATCCTTATTTCCACTGACAGACATTTCCTTCTATACTTCTATATTATTTCCATAATCTACTATAATGCTGCTGTGATTTATTTAACACCAACCACTGGACTGAGAAAATGCCACTTTTGCTTGTTACATTGTGTTCTTATCCTTGCAACTTTTATTTCACAAAATGATGCCAGAATTCTGTCCTGTTTATAACTCAACAGCTTGCATTTCAAGCCAGCCAGAAATGTGGGTTCTTTCAGAAAATATGTTAAAATAACGCAGAAAAACTTAAAAAAACATATAGAAAGAATGAATCCTAGCAGATCACTCATATTTGTTCTCTTCTCTGTGTTTAAGGTATCTTGGAGAAACAACACACCATGGTTTTTTCAGTCTGAACTCACATTCTTGACTGAGTCTAACATTATTCCTCTTCCAGATGTGCAGTGTAGGAGTTAAATTTTCAGGTACAGAATTTTCAGCTACTGAATTACTTAACAAGAAATACACTTTTCCCCCACCATCTCAGTGAAAATCTGAATAGAAGTTATCTTAGTTTAAAACTTTCCCTCTCTTTATTCCTAGTAAAAACTCATCCCCTTATCTAAAACCCAGAACTAACATCTGAGGTCAACAGATGGATTTCACTCAGTGGCAGTTCTAATGCTGTTTAGCTGTCAAGGACCCTCATTCACTAAGAATAATTTCTGTTGTCATATTTATTATTCAGATGCACCTAAATATTTAGGCTGATGCAGTCTGAAAATCAGTTAATGATTATGATGTTACATCATTCCTAGGAAGATGGGCATTTAACATCATGCTCAGAAAAAAAAAATGAGGGTGGGAGAGGTGTTTCCAGTGTAGCTATTGCTTTCATTTCAAAAGTGTAATCTTAATTACTTCCTCCAAAAAAATGAAAACTCTACCTCACATTTTTTCTTTTCTTTACAACTTAGCAGCCACGACTTTTTGTGTGAAATTTTATGCAATTTTAAAATAAAGAAGCATTTCTTCTTTCAGGAATTTGACCTTCTGAAGGGCAAACTGTCTGACTCTACATCTTGCAAAAGTTTTGAGGATATTTGCATTAGCACTTATTTTAGATCAGGATTATACCTCTGAAGTGAATTTTCTGGTTTTCCCCACCTCTCATGCCTTGGCTCACACTGTGAAATAGTACCAGAGCTCAAAAAATGGGTTATTTTCAAACTAAATTAAACTGGAAGGTGTGCTTCTGGATGTGCTCCAAGCGCTAACAGGCATAACATCCCACAGAATAAGATAAAATATAATCCAACTGCAACCACAGAAGAGTGTAATGCAGACGTCAGGTCCTCAGCAGCAGCTCTCCAAATCCCATTCCTACAAGGAGGCAGCACTTGCCAGCGTAGGCACAGGCAGCGAGCAGCTCTTTACAGCCACGACGGCCATCGAGCTGTCAGCAGTTTTTCTCAGCATGAATGGAAATGCCTTTTCCCTTCTGCAGTCTCAAAGCTCAAAGGACCTCTGCACAACAGGCAACGCAAGACTGCGTTGACTTTTTAGTGCATTTGTTGAGTATTCTAAGGTGAAGATGTGCTTTACCCATGTACCCAGTACCAAAGAGGGCCTACTTCAGCTACAGGTAAAGGAAGGGCAATACATCTGTGATGTGGATTTAGGATGAGCAAATCTGTCTTGCATTTTCATACCGATGTGTATAGACAACCCAATGAGACTGATTCCTACATCCTTCTGCTACCTTAAACATACTTTCTCTACAACACAGAGGTGGAAGAGAATCAGATCAATCTTTGGTTGGTATTCTGTGAATTCACAGCTTCCTACCTTTTGGTGACACCATAAATTTCTTCTATAATAACCTGAAGAACAGCTCGATAAAACAATGATTCTGTAGGCAGCTGCAAAAAATTTTGCAACACCAAGGATTTAAAACTGGCACTGAAATTAAGATCACAGTAACAAAACCAGCATTGTCTTCCTTAACTATTTATTGAGTTGTATCTTTTACAATCAGTCATACTAGATTTAAGAGGACAATTTACTAATGTTCTTGCATCCAGTTAAAATTATGTTTTTGAGTCAGATTCTAACATAACTATAAATGCAAGAAGAAAAAAAGAAACCCAAACTCTGAAGATCAAAGGTTAATGGAAGGAAAGAGAACAGAGGAAAATGCATTGTTCACGATCTGAATTCTAATATGCAAAATAAATAACAATTATCTAAGTTGTTTTGAAGACAAAAGGAGTAATTACCTAACTGAATCATCTGATTTCAGACTGTAGTCTGAACCATGCAGAAAGTACTATGCTAAAAAAAAAATACTAAAAATTTCATATATTTGTCTATGGAAAATCTGTTTGCATAAAAACAGTTTATGATTGCCAATTAAAAACTCACACAAAAAGACTGCTGGGGCCCGAGGGCTTACTGAGTATGGAAAAAAGTCTCTCAGCCTGGCCTGTTAAATACTTGCACAGTTGGTGCCCACCATCCTTAAGGATAACTTGCACAACAATAATTAAAAATATTCACAGGGAAAAAATATACAGGGATTAAAAACGAGAATGATGATGTTTCCAACAGGTTCAAGCTTTTGTCATAACAGAGTCTATTTTTACATTAGTTGATAAAACATTGGGATAGAGTGATCCAAACCAGGAATATCAGAAGGACATTTGCACTGAATTTATGTATTAGCTGAAAGATAGCAAAGGAAGTTAGGAAGGGTAGTTTAATGCCTTAAATTATAAGCTGTGCTTTTTTTTCCCTCAGACTCTAAATTGTCAAAAGAAAACAGATTCACTAAGTACAACCACAGCAATAAAAATGTGATTTCATGACGACACATGCTAACTATCAGGATTTGACATAGTGTAGGCCAGTATTTCAGATTCCAGATATGCAGAAGTTCAATAAAAGGCCATGGATTAAGAACATTTGAGGGGGAAAACACATTTTATCTCAGAATGGCTAAAATAAACAATATTACTTACCATTTGGCCAACCGCAACTCGCTCCAAAGCCTTTAAGAGTAAAGGAATTAAATTGCTGATATGTTTATTCTTTATCATAACATTTTATAAACACATCGTATAAAAGTCAGAGGAGATGACATTTTAAAAGATTAATGGTGTAACATAACATGAGCTTGCACACTTTAAAGTGTTAATACCTTCAGGCACTCATAAGCAGCTACTCCTGTTATTTTGGTTTATTTATAGGAGAAGCAATGACATCCAACTGTGTGGAAACAGATACATGGAAAATTTGCTTATTTTTCTTTGTATTGGATAAGAATTTCAGTGGATTACTTTCTGTGAAAGTGCTAAAAACAAATGCATTTTTCTTGAATATATTCCTATTGAAATACAAATAATTCACTTTGCATATTTAATTATTTAAAAGTAAATACTAGTTCAAAGTACAATATTATTTCAATCACTAGAACTCAGATAAATCGAACTGCTGATATAGAGGCAAATAAAATAACTTCAGAGAGACTGCAGTTGAAAATACTGTGCATTATTTTTCACTAGATTCTTCATATTGTAAATGCTGATATAGGTATGAGACTACTTGATTTTTACGATCCATAGTGACAAAGAGTGATAAATAATTAGAAGAATGGAATATTCTTTCACAGTTGAAAAGATAGTGTGCCTATAAAAATTTCAACAGAGTTTTAAAGATCATAGTAGGAATGACAACAAAATCTCAGTATCTGATTATCTGATACTACATCAAATTAGGTATCAAACCAAAAATGCCTCACCACTTACAGATCATTGTCCCCTTTAGTCCCCAAACTTCACTACAGTAATTAAGACTGCTTGTTACACAGTCACTCACTCCTCCTTCTCGTTGTTATAGAACTAATCTTATGTTCCACACTGTTCTTCAAACACAGTTCACGTAGCTGCAGTTCCTTCATTCATGGCTTTGGCCAAGTACCAAGTTTTCCTTTTGCTGTGTAAGCTCTCACAGCAGCTTACACAGCTTATCTATCTGCTGCTGCCAAGGAGATGGATATGGGTTCCAACACGTATCGTAAGGGTTTGAACCTAGAACTCTTGCTCAACCCCTCTGGCCACTGGCACTTCAACCAGTTTGAATTCTGAGTGTCATTGCTCAGCACACTTTCTGCTAACCAGCCGTTAGCCCTAGAATTGCGGGCGCTGAGTGGCTCTGTGCTGGCTCCCTTCTACTCCTACATGGCAAGGAAAATCCTAGTCATGAAAAATGCATATAGAGAACTACACATGTAACAGGAAAAGTATCTAGTTGCACAGGAGAACTCTTTGCCTTTTGTGAATATTTAAACAAAAAGTTTTTAATTGCCAAATTTCTGTGATTTCTGAGAAATCTAAAATAGATGCATATAACACGATCAGTACTCTCTTGGGGGTCGTTTGCTTACAAAATTTATCTTCCTACCATTGCTGAAAAACAGCCCAACCTTTTTCTTTCCAAAAGAAACGGAATAGGAGAGGAAACAGCTAATGTGTCAGCTGGGGAAGGACTGGTATTGTATGACACTGACAAGAAAAAGAGGAAAGGTAAATCCCTTTAGAAAATAATTTTCTTCTGCTAAGTTTTACAGCTACATCTCTAAAATGAACAATTCTTTTCTTTTACTTTGCCAAGCGTGACACATTTAAGCCTTATGGATCCTAAACAACTCCTCCTATATTTTCTCCTGATAGCATTTAATCATCATGGTAGTTCAAGTTTACATAACCTCAATACATTAGTCTACACTGAGTCTTTAGTCTATACTCTTCTCTGTAATGGAGGTACAGAGCTAGCAGCAGAGCCTAGCCAGAACCTGATGTGATTTATCTGGATACTATAAATTAAAAATTAATAGAGGGAAGGAATAGTGATCTTCTAACTGAAACAGTGGTCAAAATTTTCAGTACCTCTTTTTTTCAAATTAGACAACAGCTCATCATCCTGTCTGGATGAGGCTAAGTCTTTAAAAGTACTTCATCTCTTGGTGCAATGTTAAAATGATGTTTCCAGACTCTTAAGCCACATGGATTGTAGAGTCCCTCTAGTTTTTGGAATAAGCAGGGTTGTTCAGGTTTTAAACAGCTAGAACATTCAATATTATGAATCATGAAGGCATTGGGGGAGTTACTGATTGCAATCCTTCTACAATTACCTTGTTTCCCCCTAAGTCCTTGGCCAAGAACTATTATCCTGAGGGATTACCTTGTTTAGGTTTCAGCAAAGTTTTGGCCTTTCTGTCTACTCTTAAAATACATTTCTGTCAATACTCATTTTTTCATGCCTTCAGCAAGTATAAAATATATAAAGCTGAAAGGTCAATTCTTTTTTTTTTAGATATAATTCATCATGCTTACAACATTAATGATGTTATTCTGTAGATTCTTGGATTAAAGTCATGGTTTCAGGATTAGAAGCCAAAAACAATGAATTCTATAACATCTGGACAACGCTCTCAGTAGGAAAAAGAAAGGAAGGGGAATCATACCAAACATGCTGACATCCTAGCATTGCGACCACAGCACCAGCCTTTGTCCTTCAAGTACTGACACATGGGAAACCCCCACACTTGGTCGTGGCATTCTGTAATACGGAGGAAAAAAAAAAGGCACAGGTTTTACTCTTACAGACTACACAATGGATTGAGCAAAATGAACTGTAGGTAATGTAGCAGAAACACTTAACTGTTCTCATCCAGTACCAAAACTTGTGGTGGTGCTACAAAAAACATGTTTTCCCTGTAACAGACGTTTTTGGTTTATGCTGCATTTCTGATAATTTCACATTTTCCAAAACAATTTTAAGTGAGTGTACTTTACATAAATTCACTGAAAAAACAGTCAAAGGGACAAGAGAAAAGTTTACATATACTCATGGCAACCTACACCATGCCACAAATCACAAGATGTAGGCCAGGCAGTCATTCCATACAGCAGGACTTCAGTACCACTTCTTGTAGTCTTCTTATTCTGTCCCAAACATCTTTTAAACATCACACAGAACAATGTGTATTTGTTTATTCCAGTTCTGAAAGACCATTCTGCTGTGAGGCAGAATGTTTGTTTTCCAGAGAAGAGCAGCTGCAAAGGCTCTTGCTGTTTCTTCAAAACACCAAGAAGCATTTGCATCACAATCTGTGCTCAGTTTCAGTATCATTTATATTTTGAATAACTACTCAATTCCTCATGTTTAACACTAATGCAAATGTGGGAAAACTGAAGTATAGAGATTACCTTATAGATGTTCTTAATATTCAGTTCTAAATGTACACAAACTCTAAATGTTTTGAGTTTTCATTAACACATTGTCAGCCAATTTTTTAGAATGGTGAATAAGAATTACAACTTTCTTAAAAAAACCCCACAAACTGGCTGAGATCCTGGCTTTTTAGCACAGGAAGGTGACTGGGGCATATTTGAGAAAAAAATCACGTAATAGAGTTAAAAAGAGGGGACAGCAGAAAATTTACCAACAGTCTGAGATACATACACATAAGTAGAACTCATTCTATAAAAGCTAAGCAAAGAAAAAGAAAAAGCTATACAGAACCCTCCCCACCACCCATGACAGCCTTTGGCTTTCTGGCAGAAGTGCCCAATCTCAGCTGATCACTAGAGAATAACAGCAAGCAGGCAAGAATCCTCCGCAGGCAACCTCACACTTAGCTCTCCTTTCAGCCTTGAGGAATGCCTGAGGCTCTTAGGGGCTGAATACTGGTTTGAGAACTATGATTTAAGAATATGATTTTAATTATGGATTATTAGCAGAAGGATAAAGAAAATTCTTTAGAAATAAAGATGAAATTTGACAAAACAGAATGCAATTGGTTTCAGCACTAGGAATGTACAAAGAATTTGTAAGTGCCTCTTGACACGCTCTGAAATATTAACTTCAAGTCTAATGATGGAGTACATGGAATAGATGGATATTTCTACTGCATGAATGGCAATAAGAACTTTTAAAATACATTTATTTTGCAAAGAAAACAATGACTGACATGGTTCGTATTGTACGATTCTCACTAACATGTCTTTCTAATATGTATGTTAAAATATTTCAAAATAAAAATTTGCAAACTGAGTTAGAAAGATGAAATCTTTGATGTTTTCAAGCAAACTCTTCTAATTTATACCCTGTCCTCTAGGCAAACTAATCATCCATTCAAGCTAAAGTTACTACCCTGTCAGCTACAATCTCAATATCTGTGCACTGTAATCATGCATATTTCTGAGGAATTTATGACACCTTTGAAAAAGATTATCAGGCAAAGCACCACTTTCATTTAAATTATTAAAATTGTAAAGTAGGAGAAAAAGAGAGGGAAACTAATGCTTTAAGTTAGAAAGAATTTTTTGGTGTATATCAGAAGCTGACCACATATCTACAATATTGCTTTAAGTTCTATTTATTTTTTCATATCCAGTCCGCTCTCAAGCGCACTTATAAAAATTTTAGGATTAATATATTGCTATCGAGGTCATATATTTATAAACTACATTTTAAAAAACTAGAAATTCTTTTAATGCCTGCAACTATTTTCAGAAAGACTTCATATTATATAGCTTACTAAATACCTTATTGTGCTTCTATCTATCAACACAACAGCTAAACTGTATAAATCTCAAAAAATATTCAGGAGACATTTTAAGTACAGGTATTCCATGGAACATTTCACAGTAAACAGCTCAAGTGTTCAACAGTGCATGAAGCAATCACATTATAATTCAGTACAGAGTAACCAATCAGACAGAATTCAATTCCTTCTATGAACAGTTAACAAAATGGGGAATTTTAGGTAATCATTTGATGAGCTGAACTGAAGCTATACTGGAGTTTAATATCAGAAGAGATTAGTTAAATAGCAAGGACTGTAACCTAACTTCTAAAGAATCACGCATTTAATAAAATGCTGCAAATATCACAACAAAACATCAGCATTTTTTTATTGATATGGTATTTATAGAAAAAATATAAGGCAATACAAGTAAGATAAAGGTAAAATCCTTTTCACAGCTGCTAATTCTGTATGTGCACAAATGCTGACAAGAAAGTGCAAGAAAATGGGAAGAGCTTCTCCAATACCTTTAACACTAGGCTGTCCATAGATTTTCATCTCTAAGAATAACACTACAACTTTTAGTGTGTTAATATTTAAATTTTACTTCACAAAGCTTTACAGTAAAATATGGTCTTTATAAAACGACAAGACTAACAGGCTTTACTCTTACTGGGAAAAATAAGCCTGACTTGAATTCCATGGGAACACCCAGATCAGAAAGATGTGGAGGCAGCAATTTTGGTGCAGCGTCGTGTTCCCTTTGGCATGCCTTTTCCAGCCCTAGTGTCCCTACAGCTGTAGGCTTTCTGCCTCTCTGAATCCCAGTCCTAAACCTAACGGCTGCTTTTGGCTGATTATGTAATTCAGTGGATTGAAATGGCATTTTTTCTTCTGAGATTTTTCAGTGGAAATTAATCTTTATTACCCCACTCAATTTTTTTCACATACACCCTACTTTGTCTCTTTGTATATATTGTGAACTTCATCAAAGTAGTACTAAAACACAAAGAACCTTTTTCAGGTCCTCCATAGCCTCTATCTTCCACAACATTGTAGATTTTCAGTCTACTTCTGTTGTCCCAAACAAAACAGATAAAGTACTAAACTGCCTTTTTCCTTCATGGGAAAGACTAAATCTTCCTTGGCCATATAATTCACTGTTCCTTGAATTTTTACTTTTCAAAAAAAGCCCCCTGACTAAGCAGGATTTTGCTGGGGGAAGTAGGAGGCAGTGAGGAAGAAAATGTTCTCTAATTCCAGGAAATAGAATCAGCTGTCCCCAAAATAATTTCCAAAACCCAAACCTAAAGTATGTTTTAATTAATGTGCATTAAAACTTTGGCATTCTGAATTCTAACCCCGTACTTTGTACACACTGAAAAAAATACAAATGCAAGATGGTTTCAGGTTTCAATATATTCTTCCTACAGTTATTAATGAAAAATATCGTAATAACTTCAATAGGTACTACTTTCATTTAACATCTGTAAAACTTACCTTGTTAATACTTTTTCAAGTTTCGTATTGTTTTCAGAAACAATTTTTATAGAAAACATCTGGGGTTTAGTGACTAGTTAGCTGGGTCACAAATTCATGGAAAGGTTCCCTATGCAGCAATATCTAAAGATGCCTTGGGAAGGAAATTAAGCTTTTTGATCTGGTGCTTGGAAGTATTTTCCTGTGTTGCCATGGTATCAATGGTAGCTATTTTAAGACATTGACTGTGGAATAACTTCGAAAATATACCTAGGCAACACATAAATCATCTGCACTCTAATACCCTGAAACAGTGAGTAATCTTTCGTATTTCAGTGGAATGGAGTGATATGAAGCCATTATGTTTGTACAAGGAATCCTTTAGAAAATTCAGTTTCAAAGTATTTGTCCTCCGAATCCACCTTACTCAAGGCTTTTCCAGGTTTCACAAGTCTGATAAAATTCTATATGTGACTTTTGACTACCCTTACCCTTTTGGTTCCCTTCATTATGTTCAATAGCTTTTAATAGTCAAAGTTTATTCTGCAAAAGCTTTGCTGACTTGCTCCAGAGTGCCTTATTGAGAAGCTACTTTCCACAGCTTTCTGGAGGGCTTTAGAACTCCTCTGCCCAGCAGTGACCTGACTTTGGAAATCCTTACACAATCTGGAGTTCATGTTTTGTAGTACTAAAGCCAACCTGAAAAAGAGCTTCTATCAGATAGCTATAACTGCAAGTATCTATACAACTACACCTATGTCTTATTTCAAATTACAGAATCACAGAATATGCTGAGTTGGACAGGACCTAAAGGATCATCAAGATCACCTCTTAGCCCTGCACAGCACCATCCCCAAGGATCACACCATGTGCCCCAGAGCATTGCCCAAACACTTCTTGAACTCTTTCAGGCTTAGTGCTGTGACCACATGTGCTGAGGACTGCACATGATCCAAAGTGTTAAAAGTTCCCCCCACAGGGGAGGTATCTGGGCATTCCCACCTCAACCTGAGCGTATATTAACCCTTGAAGTGTTTGTTTCATGGCTTCCCCCACTCCTGACAGATCAAGACTGTGGCCATCACTTCAACCAATGGACATCTGAAGTGCAAACTGCTCCCGAAGTGCAAAAACAATGGGTGGCGATATCTTTCCTCTCCACTAGCTACACTTATCATTTCTTTCTCTTTCTTATGTATTTTCTTCAGTGATATTTTCATACTTCTATATTGTCATATTACTACAGATAATAACCAAAATGGCTACATACCTCCTTTCCATTGCAACCAAATTGTTCTAAAATATACACACCTACACACACACACACACACACACGCACACACACACACACACACATATAAATATATGTACACACACCTGTCATTCATTTCGCTCTAATTTGCCCCAAGCGATATATTAAAAAGAAGCCCAGTTACTCCATCTCTGTGGTGGGTCTTAACAGTAGGTCCAGAGCAAAAGCAACATTCACGTGTTTTTTCCTCAAAACAGAAGATACAATATTGAAGAATTTCACTGTTTCTAGATTGATACTAATGTATTTGGCGGTATGGAGGACGGAAAGAAGAGAATCAGAATACAGAAACTCAAATTCCTTTTCAAGGAAAGTAAAAGTAAAATATTTTATAAAATACGTTAAATTTGCAGTTCTTGTCTGTCAAGGGATAATCATAGCCCAGCTGGTACATTGCCCCAAAAACGAATTAGCTGAATGTAAGACAAAACAGCTCCCAAAAAGCATATCTCCTGAACAGAGGCACAGAGTTTGTTTTAACTTAAAATCATTAGTGAACTGATTTTTTTTCCAGAAAAACTGACATAATGGCTCCCTATGTAAACAGGTTTATGTAAAATGTCTCAAATAAATAGTAAAATCCTTTCTACTCTGATGTAATTGACTACTCAATGCAGGAACAAAGAAAACCCCCAAAGGAATCAATTCTACTAATGGCTACGTATATTTTATCCATACTAGAATCTCTATATAAACAGACAATTCTCCTTAGAGAGAGCCAAAGTAAAACTACTTAGAATTTTCCAAGAGCTGTCATATTATTCCTTATTAACTGAAACTTAGAATTTTGTACTGCTTATAACAGCAGTGAAATTTAAAGACAGGTGTTAAAAGACATTGGCTTCAACTTTTTAAAACTGAATTGAAATTTGACATTACACAGCACCTCTTGGTTGTTTTAGCTACTAATAAATCAAAGCAAAGGCTTTCATGATCTTAACAGTTCAAAATTATTCCCAGCATAATTGGAAATGTGGTCCCATTACAAAAATTTCCAGATGAATTCAGCTTATTTATAGACACATGGAAGGACACTGTCTCCTGATTGCATTATTATTCAAGATTGTGACTGCTGGCACCTACTTTCATCAGAAATGGTCCCAAAGTATTCACAGCAGGTCCAACAGCAAACTGAATCAGCCAATCTTGCAATATCTGTACTATTTTTAGAGTATGTGAGAAATGTAATGCATTATTCCCTGAAGTCATTTCAGAAACAAAAAAAAAAAAACCAAACTTGTGATAACCAAGGTAATTCAGTAGCCCAACAAAAATACCATAGTAACATTTTGTTGATATTTTGTCAACTCAACACCTCAGACTTATAAACATTATGCTAGGCATCATAACAGGTAAATTTTATTCCTGTGACTATCAGTTAATTCCAGTTACTATGAAGTGAAAAAGAAATTTTTCACTGGCCTTAAACAAGACTGATCTTGGCATTAAATCTTAAGCACCAAAGAACATACTGCCCGGCCATAGCAAGTTATGGCAACCAGAAGTCCACTGCAGCTCCTCTGTGAGCTGGCTCATCTGCTTCAACTGTTCTTATGAGAACAACCCTCTGAGTTTACATTAAAGAAACAGCAAAGATGGAAAACGTGCTCCTTTGGGGGCAAGAGCTTTGAGGAGGACTTGCCACATCCTTGACTTTAAGGGTGCACACCTCGAGAAAACAAAAAAACTTTTGAAGAGGACAAATGAAATTTTTAAAACAGATTTTTAAAAACTTTGAGGCTATTCAAACTTTTGAGGCTATTTATCGGTCAAGATAAAATAACTATAGAATGCTTTATAAGAGAACTTCCCACTGTGCCTTTGCAGACAAGCCCTTGCTTACTGGACTGATTTCAAATGAGTCAGTAATTTCCTGTGTTGCAGCAAATTCTGCCCAATTCTCTTTGCTTCTTAGGAAGATCCATCCATCACTGCAGAGATGTAGCACTAAACCCACTTCCTAATATTCAAACTAGTCTCTCCACATAAAGCTGCTCCATGTCTCTGCAATCTCTGATTGATGCCTAGATTAGCCAGTAGCTTTCTTGAGTTCAGTGTCAGAGCCTGGGCAAGCGAAGGACTATCTGCAGTACAGATTATACTGGCTGAGGTACCACACAAGCCAGCTGAAAATACACAACTGCATGTGGCCAGATGGGATGCATTTCAGGATCACATAACTCACCGGTGTCACATGAAGCCCATACTCTATCATCTTTGACAGGTCACGTCCATCCTGATTAGAGGAAACAGGTGAAAACCACACCCATCTTCACTTGAATAAGCTCAGTTAGTCTCAACAAGTTTACAGAGCACATTTTCCTGGAAACCATGCCCAGGGCCATGAAGAGCAAGAAGGAGGTTGACACTAGCTGGCAGGAATTCATCAGGCACTGACAAACTACTGCCTTCTGTGAGGCAGTGACTGGCTCCATGAACTAGGGGACAGCAGAGTTGTAGCTTATCTTCATTTTATTAAGTCTTTCAGCAACGTTTCCTTAGTATCTTTACAGACAAAATGGAAAGATATGAGTCAGACAGGTGGACTCTAAAACAGGTAGAAAAAAAATAGTAATCTGAAGCTTGACAGTGAAGCCTGCAGATTAAGGGATGTGATTATTCTCCTTTTTTAGCACTTGTGAGGGTATCTGGAGTGCTTCTTTGGGCTCTTCAGCCCACCACACTGACTGAAATGAATTTATTGGTGGCAAGAGGACTAAAGGGCTGCAGAAAAGGTCAAGGGATCTATCGGTTGTTTTCAACTACCTAAAGGAAAGGGAACAAAAAAGATTAAGCTGGACTATTCTTGGCAGTGCAAAATGAAAAAGACAGTACATAATGCACAATAGCTGCAAACTCTGAATAGAGATGAGAAAAAGAACTTCATGGTGAGGGCAAACATCAAAATGGGCTACTGAATCACTGCCCTTGGAGATATTCAAAACATGAATGGACAAGGCCCCGAAAAAAATGATCTAAGTTGGCCTTGCCTTGTGCCATGATCTGGTCCAGATGACCTCCAGAAGTTACTTGCTACTTAAATGCTATTATTTGGTCCATTGTAGAAGCAGTATTAAAATCCACTTGCTTCTGACAGCTGTAAGAGGAGTTCGTTTACTGCCTGTACAAGTGAATTGTTGGCTCAAAACCATCTGAGTAGTTACAGAGTCCTCTAGCATCCTCTAAAATGCTTTGTCAGTTCGAAGTCCACGCAGAGGAAATGCAGACACAAGAAACAGTCCAAATTCTTTCCCATTTTCCCTTTGAAGAAATCTTAACTCTTAGATCAGTCCTTGTTCTCTTAGCCCTCCACTGCACATTTAAGAACAAGCCATATGGTAGATGACTTAGTAGGGGAACACAACAGCATTATTGATTTTTGAATATGCACCCTCACAGTAATAGGAAAAAGTAATAATTTTTTTGAGCATTACTGGAACAGTACATGTATTCTTTTCCAAAAAAAGAATACTGTAATTTCCTTTTGTTCTGTCCAAATGTTCTCCCTTGAGAATAATTTCTGTCCTTCAAGCAGAGAAAACTCAGCTAGAAATTCCAACATGCAATTTGACTTCATTTCCATACTGCTATGAAACTGCAGTATCTCTTCTTACCATGCACGTATATCTGTTTGTTTGAACTTTGAAAGGGTTATCACATCTGATCCTCTGGTAGTGTCTGAGTTTATGCAATGCTCTGGAAAAGTAATCCTATATAGCTAGCACAGGAAGCTCTGTCCTCTTTGCAATAGTAAGAAACAACCAAATGTTTCAGACACTCAGACTTAATGACAAGTACCTGAAAAGTTCTTACTTTCTTAAAACTCTGATGTAAAAGTAATTTTATGTTTTTTCTCTAACTGCATTTCTGTAACTTAGGAATTTAGATTGTTTTTTCTTTTTGTTTGTTTTTGGAGTATTTTGAAAGTATTTTGAAATTACTAACACTTATACACTGAAAAAACTCCTAAAATAGTTGCAGAGCAAATCAAAACCAACATGAAAAGATTATTCCAGCTAGCAAGAGCTAGCATGTGTCATGGTCAGTGTGGAGCTGTGCCGTAGCTGCCTAAGGAGCCACCTGTTAAAGAGCAACACCTGAGTCCCACGTGCCTTTGTGTCAGTGAAGTTCCCTGAAGCAGCTGAAGTAAACCTTGCCAAGCCACCCCTTTCTCAGATTTGACTGATATGATGATCAGGTCCTAGGATGTTGGCAGCTGGTCATTTAGACAGCTCAGCTATGTACCACTTGTCTCATGAAAGCCAGCTCCAGAAATGAAATGTTTTCCATTATGAAGAATTTCAAGTAAAAATACCAACTTTCTCTCAAAAATGAAACTCCTCCACATTTGCAGGAAAATTTGCCTGTATTCTGAATCCCCAAATAATTTTCAGGTTCTCTCCCCAAGAAAAACTCTTATATGTGTACTGTTTCATGATGGTCCAAACCGGCAAAGACCAGCACAGCATCCAGATGAGTGTTTTTTTGAGTATTACCTTACATTACAAAAACTTAGTTCTGCTCATCATTGTATATGTACAACTCAGCATAAGTGGATGTTGCACACAGACAGCCAAGGACAAAATCTGGTAAAAAATATTTCAAAAGGATGGAAACATACTGGACTAAAAGAGCCTATACATTTATAAGTGAATTAATGGAATAAAACCAGCTGTAGTCATAACCACATAAAAACATTATGCACTAATGTCCCTAATCTCAGTAAAAATATTAGGAATATTGGCAAAACAGAAAAGCAACAATGCGTCTGGGAGTGAATGACCCTCATAAAGTAATTAAAACCAGTACTAAATAAGCCACTGGAAAGGAACAAACACAATAAGGTTATTAATTAAAAGGTATAATACTATCAACATTCAAACCTGCAGCAACAAGCTAAGCCCAGAAGAATTACCTTCTTGGTTTTCAAACTGTTCTGACAATAGATGGTAGCAGCAGCCCACACTGCAAACAGCTTTGATTTCAGGCTTGGCAGTAAAAATTCGTAGTGTATTTGCAGCCAGGTCTCCACAAGTATGTAGACCCACCATCATACAGTCCTAAGAAGGAAAAAAAAAAAAAAAAGCAACGATAAATCATCTCCTTCATTAACTGAAAGAGCACAAATAAAAACAAACTTCAAAACCCAAACATGGTACAAATAGTGAGCTGTAAGGTAGAAATACTCAAGTCCATGAGGACTCCTGCTGCTCTGTTCTAGAATTTTTTAATGCTAATCAAAGCTCTTCAGTGCTAAGAAAATATGGTGAAAACTGCCCATGATGCAGCAGAAGTTCAAGACTATGAGTAACAGCTGCATGGAAGGGAATATCTACATGTTTACTGGGCATAGGCCATTTTCTCTTGTCTTTCCTAGTTTTCCTGTTTTTGTTATTAGTACCACTGCCACTTCCTTTTCTTACTAAAGATTTTTTGCTGTAAATCTGGCTGGACCTATCTATGGCATTTGCTAGTTTAAGTTGCTGAAATCAAACCAACTTCCTACACACAGGTGTAAGGTGAAGAGCAGGCTTTGTTATTTTCCAAACTGCAATACTGACAGTTCTGCAGTATGCCTGCCACTATTCAACAAGAAATGGGCATTTTCTTTCACAGCACAAAGTAAGAACTTCAGCTTCAGATGCTCTGCTCTTCTGTCCATTCTATTTCCTACTTTGCTTTTTTCTGCAACTTCCCTTTTCCCTCCATTTCTCTATGAAAATTCTCTCTCTTCTCACCATTCATAACAAGACATTTCCCTTCCAACATTATTAGTTGGAATCCACATGGCAAACATAGTGTTGCTTTGAATCCCAGACATATTTATTAATCATAGAATCGAAAAGTCATTTGGGTTGGAAAGGACCTTAGAGATTATCTAGTTCCAATCCCTCCGCCCAACTTGACCAAGTTGCTCAAAGCCCCATCCTGGCCTTGAACACTTCCAGGGATGGGGCATCCACAACTTCTATGGGCAATTTGTTCCAGTGTCTCATCACCCTCACAGTAAAGAATTTCTTGTTAATATCTATCTAATCTAAATCTACTCTCCTTTTTCTTAAAGCCATTCCCCCTTGTCCTATCATTACATGCCCTTTTAAAATTCTCTCTCCAGCCTTCCTGTAAGGTCCCATTTAGGTACTGGGAGGTGCTATAAGGTCTCCCCAGAGCCTTCACTTCTCCAGGTTATCAACAAGAAATTAGGCCAGGGTCACTCAACTGAGATACCTTTCTACAATAATTCTGATTTTATCTGATTATCTCACCCACCCCTATTACATAGTGCATGCATGTGCGAAACAGTAAAACTTCCGCTTTCCTCTTCCACCTTCTCTGACAGTATTTTTTTAATATGGAGAAAAGCGGTGACATAGGATTTCTTCCACCTTTGACGTCGTACAAATTACACACTAAGAGGATAGAAAATCCAGCTGTGCAAATGTAAAGGCATATGTTTCATCAAAAAACTCTGCTGCTCAGGGTGCCTTTTGCAGACAGGCATGAGTTTGCTGCACATGTTCTCAGATACTCAGCTAAATTTATAGCTCAAGTTATAGGGCCATCCGCACAAAGCTATGGTCTTGAATCACAGATTAATTACACCCTGCAACAAAATAGTTTGGTTACTACTGAACACAGAGAAGTTTTTATCATTCCATAAAAGACTGAATGCATCTACTCAATCAATGTATGTTAGTTCAGGTATATAAACTAAACATACAACCACACAGTTTCTAGACTTGTGTCATTGTCTTTGGGCAGCTGAAATTGGGCTTGTTTGTGTAGACACAAACCCTGCCAGCTAATAAATTACTAAATGAACTTTAACTCAGTAAAGTCAAAATAAAATCATTCTTTACAAACTCTTCATCGTGAGTACTATACACAATAAATTCTCCTATGCCTTCCTAGTATGATGGAAAATATAAAAATACGTAACTTGAAAAATTAAGAACTTTCAGAAAAATTGAAACTCCAGTGCTTAATACATGCATCCACCTGGTAAATGATAATAAATCCATAATAATTAGATTTTATCTATAATGACAGTTGTAAAATACCTGAATATGCTCTTAACTTTGACAGCTGATTATTATCTACCTCATAAATTCTAAAGATTGATTCAAAATAATCCCAACACATATATCAAAATAAAAAAATAATCTTTATCTGGTAGACATACTTCTGCTACCTGGTTAAAAACCATTAGTGGGCCAGAATATTCATGTACACCAGAGATAGCACTCTATGTACACTCAGCAAACATGTACATATGAAAATGGCAATATAAAGACAATGGACAATCTAAATACAGTAAATATTTAGAGTAAAGTAACCTCCAGATCTGTTATGATGTCATTGAGTTCTGTTTCTGCAGTGATGCAAGACGTCAATGGAAAATACAGGTTCGATTCACTTTTTTTTGCTTTAGTCTTGAGAGATGTCATTTTTCTTCGTACTTTTTCCTCTTCACAGAGTTCCCCACAGTCATAATGAGAGGAAGAAAAATTTTCTACAGCATCAGCAGGAAGAACATTTAGAATAGCAAGAACCTCTTCAGAAAGTTTGGTCTCATGAGATTGTGTCCCAGTCACTAAATCAGCTTCAGTTTCTGTGTTGGTTTTGGGTGCAGCCTTTTCTGCAAAAACACAAGAAGGAACTACATCTTGGATAATCACTTGGCCCTGATTTTGAAGACTGTTGGCATTAATTAAGAGCTCTTCATTGATTGTTTTACATTTAATTTCACTTTCTACTGGCCTGTCATTTGCCTTTTCCAAACTCTGGCTTTTGAGGTTTTCTCTTCCTCGACTCTGATATGCTCTCCAGTGTTTCTTCAATTTTCTATTTCTTTCATGAGCACCATTTGTGTTGGAGCTTGAGGAGTCAATTCCATAAACTTTTAACTTATATTGCATGGACAAAAATGAACTCAGGTAGCCTTTTCCAGAACCTATATCAATCACCTAGATAATGGAAAAAAATTAAAAGAAAATTGCTATATTAATGAGCAATAAGGCACACTGCAAATGCAAAATTATTCCCTAAAAATTTAAGCATGGATTGAATAGTTGCCTTATCAGTATCACACTTCTCAATGCACTCAGTTCTTTTGCTTTGTTGGTCCACCTTCTGTCTTTAAAACACAAAATTAAGTCTTAACTGATGTGCTCCAGAAAACACACACTGCAATGTTTATGCAATGCACATCCCCTGCCTCTTCTTGCAAAGACTTGTAGTACATTTCTTGAAACAGAACTTTCTTCTGCTGAAGAAAATAACCATAAATCACCAGCAACTCAGTTGGTGGGTCAGAGTTAGCAAATAAACTGCTCACAGTATTCAGCTTTAGGCACCTAATTCCCATAATGAGGAGCCTACTACCAGTGGGTGTACAACAAAAAGCATCTTTAGTTTCAGTACCTAATTTAATCCCTTCAGATGTGACCTAAAGATGGGTGATACTGATACTCTTTTTATGTCAGAATGCTTATTTATTCTGCTTTCCCATTCTGTGAAAACAATCCATACAGCTTTGTTTAGCATGAGGATGCTTTTCTAATAAAACAAAGGAGCTCATAAGCCCCACGTACCTTCCACTGCCCGTTCTGGAGGAAGGAGTGATAGGTGACAGTTTAATTTGTCTCACAGCTGATACCATGTGCTAGTTCAGTGACTGATGTAACCCAGGAAGGAAATATCCTTACAAAGTATTAGCAGAAACAAGAGTAACCTGAGACCTTTCAGTACATAACCACAGCTTTATATAATGTATGATCTAATATGTAATAAATACATAACACAATATTTTACGAGAAAAAAAATACTGACTGGATATAATGACTTCTTTGTAGAAGCTCCTGAAAGTGTTTGACTCAAGAACATCTATGTTTTGTTCTTGGTCTGTCACATGTTCATAAGAAAGCTTACACTGATATTGCTAAGTCCAAATTGCAGCAAACACTACATTAATGCATCCTGAACTCAACTGCATAGTTTTTTACCAGGTAAAAATATTCAATACAACAAGAGTCTTACTCAATGAGAAAGAAAGACTTAGTCATTATCTCAATAAAAAAGATTTGGACAGCCATGGAATTAGAAAAAAAAAATTTGAGCCACTGTCACTAAAGATTACTCTAAACAGTGGAGAGTACATAATATTAGGTAAAAATTGTTTACTCAGGTAGCACATGGCTTTCTCACCTGTAAACATCATGTGATATTGATGTATATTCGCAATCCCGACAAGCTACAAGCATAATTTTTTTTGAAATAAATCTGTACAGGAGTGAATCTAGTGAAATGGAATTTATATAACCTAAGCATACTTTTAAAAATGTCATTTATTTGCCGCATTTATCACCAATATTCTCTTCTACTGAGTCCTAGTGAAGCCACATTTGGAGTGCTGTGTCCAGTTCTGAGTACCTCAGCACGGGAGAAACATGGAGCTCCTGGAGCGAGTCAAGCAAAAGACGACAAAGATCATGAAGGGACTGGAGCATCTCTCTTATGAGGAAAGGCTGAGGGAGCTGGGCCTGCTGACCCTCAAAAGGAGACACCTGAGAGTACAAGTATCTGAAGGGAGGGTGTCAAAAGGATGTTTCCAGGCTCTTCTCGGTGGTGCCAAGCAGTAGGACAAGAGGAAACAGGCAGAAACTGATTCATAGGAAGTTCCAGCTGGGTATGAGGAAGAACTTCTTTACCGTGCAGGTCACTGAGCACTGGAATAGATTGCTCAGAGAGGTTGAGGAGTCTTCCTTACTGGAGATAATAAGGAATAATCTGCATGCAACCCTGTGCCATGTGCTCTAGGGATGCCCCTGCTTGAGCAGGGAGGTTGGACCAGATGACCCCCTGTGATCCCTTCCAACCTGACCCATTCTGTAATTCTGTCATTTGAAAGGAAAGGAAAGAGAAGTGTTGAAGGAATAATCTTCGCCACTCTTTTATTTAACAGAAATTACAATTATGTAGAGTATTCACACCTACACTTCCTCAAGTTCTGAATTATTTCAGTAAAAAGCAGCATTTGGACACAAGAGAGGGGTAGTGAATTACTCCTAAGTGTGACCCCCAGTGGCTGTAGAGACCAGCTGCAGCTTGGGAAAAGTTTCTCAAGTAAAAAGAAAACAGTAATACATTGTTAAATTAGCACTGGGACAACAGTTTAAAAACAAAAGGAAAAGTTGACTAAAAATAGCAGGCAATGATCTTGCACTAAAAAAATAAACTGCATTAAACTATTCCCTGCTTTACCTTCTGTTGATTACATAGGGAAAGGTAATCAGCAATCCACAGCATATCTGTTAAGAATGAACTTTTAAAATGAAATTTCCATGATATAATAAACTCCAAAGGTCTTGTCCACAGTGAGTTGGGTCCTACGTTTAAACACAGTTTCTGGCACAATCAAGCATTCCAACATTTCCCAGCACCAAATCACAAATGTAATGGCTGCTGAATGCAGAATTATATCATCCTTACATTATGCACTCCAAGTCTTGCTGCACATGCTGCAATTTCCAAGGAAAACTTTGACCAGTACATTACAGAAAACAAATGTGCACTTAAGTAAAGAGGAATCAACACTGGCTTCCTCTCAGAGTTTAATCAAGAACTTCTTTAAAAATCAAGTTCTACTTGTATGATAGGAACAGTGCTTTAAAAGGGCAGCAAACAACTGAAAGAAAAAGCCCTCTAGTTATTTTGCTTTAATGTTTAAATTCAAATCATTAACCTAGAAGTGATTACAGTGCTAATAAAATTTTTGCTTTTATTCTTATTTTACTATTTACCATTGTACATTAAAAAATACCAACAGAGAGCAATATCCTCTACCACCCGTTATACAACGTAGGTATGGAGGTGAAATAGAGGGCATTTTTCAAGCTGTCAGAGATTTGTAATATCTGAAAGAAACACCCTGAGGACATATGCTGTTGTAAAACGTCTTGTGTTTTCATGGCTCTAGATTTTTTAATTAAATGCTACATATATTTTGTTTTGCAAGAAGGACGGAAAAAAACCAGTAAGGAAAAACTCCTAAAAATTTATAATTACTACTTTTTCTAAGTTGAAAGAAAACAAAAACAAAAGGACCTGCTTTTTAAAGACTGAGAAGGAAGCTTTTCTTTTTTTTTTTATTTTCCAAAATAAAAGGAAAGCTCTTTTCATATATTAGGGATTTGTAACTTTGCACAAATAAATATTGTTATAGTGTATGACTAAAATGGAAAAAAGTTAATAGAGCAGTCAGCATTTCATATTAAGTAATACATTGTAATAATATTTTTCATTAAATGTTATAATTTTAAAAAAAGTAAACAGAAAATAATCCCATGTATAAAGATACTCGAAACTATCTGATAAAAGTGCATAATCACTGGATGAAATTGCAGCATATTGACAGATATTTACGAATGATTGGTTTGAGATTTTATTAGTAACCAGCTACATTGAAACTTTGGTTAAGTTATTAAGATGGCTTTACTTTTTTACTTTCTGAACAGGGGTTTTGCTTTCCGTTCATTCCTGAATCTCACAGGAGCTATTTAAATCTAAATGAAAATGCTACATGAAACATCACTTTCCAGCAAATGCAGAGACCACTTACTATTGCACCGTAAGCAAACGATACTCTCCTACAGCTTTTTCAGTATGTGAAAGTCTTCAATACTTGAACAACAAATACTTGTCTGAAACAAAAGGTAAGCAAGGCAAAAAACATGCTTCTGACAGAATAAAAGACTTTCACAAATGTGCTGCTAGTGTATTTCTGTTCTCTGCAGAGCACACCCACTTTAGGGCTGTGGAAGGCACCCACGCTTGTCACTGAGCCTGGCTCTTAAAGGGCTGCTGGAGAGATCGCCTTCCATCGCTGTAAGCGATCGCAGATGCTCACGAGCTGATTGTGTCTCACCCAGTAATGTTTGGCCTTAATTAAAGCTGTCCATTTACTTGACAATCCCAGAGTAAGAACACTGCCTAAAACTTTGTCTTCATCAGTTGCTCCTCACAAAACAGATGGTCAGGACTGAGAATTTTGATCTCTGTTTCCAAGGATTGCCACAGGCCTGACCCAAACCTAGCAAGAGTACTGCATCATCTACTTATCTAAATTAAACTCAGTCTGAGCCAAATAACCTCCTAACCAAAGTTCAGCTTCAGCAATTCAGAGCCGAATCCAAGTTTTGGGGCTTTCCTTATGGTGGTAGCAACAGTAACTTGGGATGCTGCAGGTACATTAATTTTAAACTATACTCATACGTATTTACTTACAAAAAAAGAATGCTCAGAGAAAAGACTCTCATTATAAAATCTGGGCAGATACCTTATTAACCTTTGGTTTTAAACAAATTTATTTTGTCCTCCACAAATCTTTGTGGGAATGAATATTAGCCTGGAGCAAATAAGTCTCCATCTACAGTTACAGCCCCTTGCACAGAAAGCAAGCGGAGCTCAGATGTAGCAAGGAATCTGTTTCGAGAGCCACTACTCACCTCTAGTTTAAAGCAAGGATGAAGCTACATTGGCCAGTTACCAGCATTAGAGAGACTAAAATGAATAGACGAACTCAGCTCACCCAGATACTGAAAAATTTAGCCTTACCATGACACAGGCTTAAGGTATGGAATCCAACATAAAGTTCAACATTGAAAAAGCTTACAGAGAAAGTATATGTATGTAAACTGAGGAAATGGTATTGGTGCATTTTGTCTAATAGGATGTGAAACACTACTCAAAAAAGTCAAGTGTTCCTGAGGTCCTTGTGTTTTGTCAACAGATCCATAAATAAACCTCTACAAGGTTTTACTGAAACAATGATCTAGTGCATTGTGCAATCATAATTACATTTATATAAAAAAAAGGTTTAAGTTACAATCAAATTTGAGAAAGGAATCCTGCAATTCTTCACCACCCAAAGACAAATCTACCATCTGATGTACGCAACTGCCAACTCATGCAGTAATTGCTGGATGATAATGGTGTTGGGTGTCCAGGCCTCAGACATGTTCTACTAAATGTATTTCATACACACTCTTACATAGATCTCTGCTTAATTTGGTCTCTCTTCAACCTAAAAACATCCGACCTAAATTCCTAATTTATAGATCTCGATCCGTGTTAAATAAAGGTGAACAGTATTAAATAATAGGAAATAATTTAAATCTTGCACCAGAATGAGATGAGCTTTCAAAATTTCTCAAGATATTCTGCCTTGCTCTCTATGTGACACCCTTGTGTGCATGACAGAAGGCAGCTCTCCTACTGGCACATGTGCAAAACTGCCAGCAATATAATACTGATAAACAAGGCAGTACCTGTCCAAAAAGCAGAACAGTTTTTAGCTGCTCAACACATACAGGACGATCATAACTTTTTAAAATTACTCATGAGTGATTATGAGTCACTGGAAGGCAGCTCCTTTGGAACAATACATTTCTAAAAAAAATTGTTCTTCAGCTTGGCCCCAGCAGCTCTTCTTCAGCTCCAATTTTGTACAGGAAAAATAAGAAGAGCAGTGACAGAATACCAAAGTGTTGTATTTGTACACAATAAGGAGAGTAACTCGGAAGGTACCTGCTAACACAGAGTAAGAAATGCTTTCTTACCTGCTTTATCCCGCAATAATTTGCTATGCCATCTACCAGCTCAGACATCACCTGCACTTCATGTGATTTCTTATTATTCATAAACTCATCTGGTTTGATACCTGTATCAGATTAGGAAAATAAATGCGTATTAACACAACCTGTAATAACAAGGATTTTTTTATCAATCAGAAAAAAAATAGCTAATATATGCTAGTGTTTATATATTTTGGGATGGTAAATTTTAATTAAAAACTCACTAAATTATTACAAGATTAAACTTCTGAATTATGGATGAATTAGCAACATTCAAAACACTGTAAAACTCAGGTTTTTTAGGATGTAGCATATTTAATACCTGACCAGATATTAGACAATAGCTACAACTATAAAACTGTACTATTTCTTCCTTTTCATTGAAAAATATTTATTTTTCTCTTACTTTTCACATTTACCTTTCCATAAATGAAATGTAAGGGCAGGGACAATAAATAATCACATTGCAGAACTTGTTAATGCAGATTTCCTGACAATATCAAGAGAGAGATATCTCTAATAAAAGTTATGCGCAATACTAGGAAAATTCAAAGGAAGATGAAATTTTCTTTCTTTACCCTATGGATGGGTTACAGCACTGTTACACCTTTATGGCAGAAAATCACTCACTTCAGTGTTGCTGGAGAATGTGTTACTGAGATGGAGTCAACCTCCATCATGGGTTTACTGCCTGTGGAGAACACCAAGCACCCACTTGCTAACCACTGTGCCACCCAGCCAAAGGAGGAGCTCAGAAGTCACTCCCTTGGGAGAAACCCACAGATTTCTCATAGGGGTCCAGTGCTGCAGTACACTTGGATCTAGCTAAATTGATGGTAAGTCTGAGTGATGGAAGAAGAAGTTGGATCATTACTGATGAGCATGTTCCTAGAAAACATGACATTTCTACATGAGTAGGCAGATTAATATCCTTTCCCATTTTCTGCTTTATGCACAGTATGTGTTCATCTGTCTAGAAGCTGATCATTAGGCAAAAACTATGTTCATTTCTTGATCAGATCATGCTGGGAGCAGAGCCAAGTGTGTTACTTCTTTTAAAGATAGTGGGGAATGGAACTGAGCTCATAAGAAACCCAGCATTTTCTCTATTTTTCCCAAACCTCAAGGGATCTGTCTATTTCTTAAACATCTGGGGTTTTTATAATAAACTCTTATGACAATACTTAAAATCTAATATAGACTGTATGAACTGACAAAAGGAAAACTAGACTAAAAGACTCAAACAATACAAATAGTAGAAACAAGTGTTTGTCATTTCCTTGAAGAATCTCCTTAACTTTAAAATAATAAAGATCTACACAGCATCCTAAAAAGTTCTTAATTTGTAAGCATATCAGAATAAAGAAAAACAGACAGGAAAAAAAAAATTAAAAGAAAAAAGGTCACTCTTTTTGTTTATATTTGAACATTTTTGTGTCTGGATAAGCTCCTAAGAAAAAGAAGCAGAATTGGAACAGGAAGAAACAGACATTTAACTTCCTGACAGAAATAAGAGTTGTTTTTTCTTCAAGGCAGCACTGCCACTTTGGATGATGACCACATATTGCACCTTTACTCTTTTCTATATTATGAACTCAAAAGACTGAATGGGGTAATGCTAGGTGAAGTACTATGTCAGAGAGTACTAAATCCAAATTAAATATTTCGAACATGGTAGAAATCCAGAATGATTACCTAATTTACAAAAGCTGAGGTTCCAGATAGAAAAAGTGTAATTTATTTATATCTACATATATAGACTACTTATCACCTTAGCTACAAAAGTTTCTTAAGCATTTTTTGACTTCTTTCCCTGCTTTCTGCAGGATAACACACTGCTTGTATTTCAGCTCAAGGAAAATGATACTTTTTTGAGAAAATAATGTTTTTTAAAATACATTTTATTTTTCCTGCATTTTATGCAAAATTATTCTGAAAAACAAGCAGATATATTACAAACGAATGCAAACAAATGTATCTGGGGACTGTTTTATACTGCCCAGACAACTGAAAATTTAAATTAAAAAAAAATACTAGTTTGACACAAACTGTATAAATTCTTCCTGCTATCACAAAATTACTCTCTTGAAACAAATAATTATACATGTACATTTCCTTATTATGTGTACAACTGATGCAGGCAGAACAAATAATAATTTCAAAAACCATCAGAAATTTAGAGAACCATCTCCATTTGTGATGAAAAAAAATAAAGTGTGGTTTCAAATACTTTACAGAAGTAGCTTGGATATGAGAGAGTAACAGAAAGCTTAATGTTACCAGTTTTAGTTGGTAATGAAATGTTGCTGATTTCCATTGGGAATCCCTACCATGAGTACCTGTATTACATTTGAAGAACTGCTTTAACACTCTAGTGCCATTTACAGATATATCTTTAGCTGTGAAGCTGAGCAAATTGAGGAGACACTGTTTCTTATATAGGGATAACACAGATGTTTTTAAGATCTCCTATGGCAGGGTGCAGGGGTTTTATACCCCAGCTACCTGTGGTAATTCAGATACACCAGATAAAAAAATATAAATTCATAGTCCACACCACACAAAACCATTTATACAGAAGTTTACTGCAGTGATTTAACTCCATGATCCAGAGTGAGGAACTGGAATAACCATATACACAAAAAAACCATTCTGAGGCAGAGTGATATTCCAGCACATGGAATTCAAAAATGGATTCATTAGTACTCACTGCATGGCATGATTATTACCTTGGTCATAAACACACTACAAAGGTGGAGTACTTTTAATCCAACTGTCACTTCTGGGTGGTTAGGAAGCAAAGTGGAACACCCTTCAGACTCAGAACTCCAGTCTGAGTAGTTGTGTCCACCACATGCTTAAAATGCTTCCCATTTATTCCCAGGAAGGACAGCAATATAGCTACATTAAGATTACAAAGAAGCTAGAGAACCATGTAAGTATGCAAACTGTGGGAATAGGCTCAAAAGTCTGTTTATCTTAGAAGAAGAAAACATATTAAAAACATCTGAAACATAAACGGAATTATCCTGATGCATATTTTTCAGATTATAAACAACACCATCATAAAGTTGCCAGTTTTCTCAGACTTGTATTTCTCTTGACTTGCAAGCTTTAGCATGTCAGGGAACAAACATATCTTGTGAAATACAGAAATAAGTCCAACATCTCTAAAATAGCTTAGAGTTAAAAGATCACAACTTTCATTTGGCAACTTGCACACTATGAATCCATGAGTTGGTATTTTGCGTCTGCCAAATGATTACTAGGAACTTCAATTAAGTTAATTTAAATGATATTTACTGCCAATCCAGCACAAAGGTTTTGAGTTATAATTCTACTGCACACATTTGGAACATATTTTATTTTTCCCAAGAAGTACAATTTAGAAGTACTGCAAAAATACAAACCCAAGCCCCAGTTACCCAACCAAGCATCACTCCTGCCACACATAGAGAACAAAATATTCAGCAATTGCTTTATTCCTGATGCTCCATTCTGCATGACAAGAAGACAAAAGAATCCTCAAAGTTTTCTCTAAGAAAGTTAATCCAGGTATGAACTCAAGTACAAGAAGGTAAAACTAGAGAATTACAGAAAATTAAGAAAAACATGGGGAATGAGATATAGTAAAAATGAAAACAGCTAAAAAGCTAGTGGGGAAGAAAAGCAGCATACAGTTGTCAAGGAAGGAAAAAGGGCTTCCAATGAACTAAGAGCATAAGGAAAGAAGCCAGAAAGAAAGAGGAAGGCACAACAAATCATTAAGAATATCTCAGCAATGGCATTCTAGTAGTTCTAAAGAAACCTGGGGAGCCAACCATGAAAAATGGCAAAATTGGAAAGAGATCACTGTAGAAAATGGGAGAGATGAGCAACATTTATATAATGGTGCTATCACTTAGGATAAGAAATGTCAGGTGTTTTAATGCATCCTAGAGATAAAAGGCAAAGGCAGAGACCTGCTCAGTATGTCTGTTAAAAACTAATGAGAAATCTCGAAGACAGTGACAAATCTAGAGAGCTGAGGACTCCATGTATAGCACATTTGCAGTGAAAATGACAGCAGTTCAAGTAAGGATAAATGCCAGTTTATCACCTGATTTAAAAAATATAATTGGGGTAAGACTCCCAGTGTCCAACTTGATGCCAATTTAAGAGTGTTTTAATTCAATTTCTTTAACTACAGAAAATGAAATTACTCTCGTTTTATCACATATAATTGGTATTAGTCCCAAAAATACAGAATTAATAAAATCTTTTTTTCTAAGACATCAAACATTTGCCATATTTTAGGGCTATACTTCTAAGAAAAGCATGAGTAGCACCCATGATTCTTGCCACTCAGGGACAAGACAAAGAGAATTAACAAGGTATCTCGAATAGTGATGTGCCTGCTTCTCTGTCCCATCCACTTTAAAACTTAATCCCACAATGGGTCTATAGATACTGAATGCTCAAATTTTAGCAAGCGAATTCGTTTCGTAAACAAAGACAATGAAGAAACTATCTAAGAACAAATGAAAATGGAAGTGAGAATCATGTAGGAAAAAACCCTCAAACAACAAACTACCCTCCAAAACTAAAACTCTCTTATAGTCCTATAGTGAATAAGCAAACATTTAAATACAAATGTAAATATACCTGTTGCTCCTTCACTGTCTCCTTTCAGTGCTTCAAGCACATCTTCTAATGGGGTACACACTCCAAGGTTGGACAATGAATAATACTTAGCAGCCAGGGCAAACAAATGTACATTGATAAGCTTCTCAGAGTTTTCACAAAATGCACTGGAAAACATGTCATCATCTAGACATAAAAGAAAAGGAAAAGATTTTTGTAAACAGTGCTTAACAGCTCTCTAATAGTGCTGACAGAGAACTACAGGCAATAAATACTTTGTATCAGACACAACTGGCCATTTATCTTGCTTCCTTAAGTGAAAAAACTCATTATTTTTCTTTGGCTGTATTCCCCCTTCGGAACTGAGGTCAAATTTTGCTCTTAGCTGAACCAGTGTAAATGTGGCAAAATCTATTTTTTCAGGAGACCTACTTTAGTATAACTGACAAGCTAATTCAGTCACCATTATCACTTCTCTTCTGTTTACAAACTTGCTCATTATACATGTCCTAGTCTGCCAACATATGCTACTAGATTTTTTTTTAAGGAATGCAGCTGTTCAATATATAAAATGTTTTGGTTCACAATCACTCAATTCACATACTTTCCAAGCTGCTTTGTACCTGGTGAATACTGGGAGAATTAAATTAATTTTTATTTCCAATCAGATGTGGGCCAAAGTTAGATTCCAATGTGTATTTTGTCAGATTCATGATGAAATACTTCATTTTGGTATTACTTAGTACTGAGTTTCAAAAATGTATATTTCTTTTGAAGTGAAACATATTAGTATGAATAATTTATTAAATCTGACATTGTTTTGTATTGTCAAATTCCTCTCTATTTTACGTAAAACTATTCGTGAATTTGACGCCGTTTTGCTAATAATATTTACATATTTGTAATTCTTTTAAATATATAAAAGGTAATCACTCCAGCAAACAAACTGTTACAAAGATTTGGAAAAAGTCTCCTGGTTTGTCTTTTGTGTGATAGGTAGATTTTGACCAAGTACTACTATTACAGTACCTTTCCTGAATCTGGCATGACAATGGATGCAGTTGTTTTGACTGACCTCAGCTCTAATGCTCATAATTTCCTTGCATGACCACAGTTAAAGGTCATGCAGATATTACAATCCACCAAAACCAGTCTCAAACCATGTCAACATGTTAATTTTCATGATATGACACTAGAAAGGCATAAGCACAGCAAACAAATTTTGTATCTAAGAAAGCATAAATATTGTCTAAGCTGTGACCAGAATTAACATGGTTTCCTTGTCTGCACGGTACTGCTTACTCTACTTCTCTCTGCTACAAAATCAAAAAAGAAAGCCACTTTTCTCTATAAACAACTTCCTTTTCTGAATATCCAGCAAATTTTGGTGCAGTCTTCATGAAGGATAAGATCGTAATAGGATACTAGAGATGAGAAATAAAGACCACAGCTTTTAGGGAGAAGGGGACTCTTTGCCTTCCAATGTCTTTTCTGTAAGATTTATTACAGCAAGATAAGAAAATAGATGTGCTTTCACTTTTTCAGCAGCTGACATAAAATATATTTACTGTTCTTACAAATCTTACTTAACTGAAATCAAATGCAGCAATACCAATGTTCTATAACGTCCCTCAACTTGGGTATCTGGTGGAAGAACATGATAGAACCAGCAGGATCTCATACAAGACTGCTAGTGTATCACATCCAGTAACACTCCCACCAAACTTAAAATGTTGCTCCAGCTTGACAACTAAAGAAAAGGAACCAATTGCATTAAGGCATCTGAAGCCTACCCTCAAGCTACGGAATGGCAATTGGTGAACTATGCATTATTTATGAATATTAAAAATGTTGATTTTCCTGAAATGTTTCTACTCTGGATGCTCACAAGAGGAAATGTAGCATGTCTTTTAACCAGTCAGTCTATCCAATTACCAACAAATCTTCAGAGGAAAGAAGCATGTGCCCAAAAGTTGGAATCACAGCACAAACAGTAATTTATAGTAAAATATGAAAATACTTAAACACAAATTTGTCTGTGCCTGCGTCCAATTTACAGCAATGACGTGATAAACAATGCAATATGGCAAGTGTCAGCTTTTTGATGTATATAAACCAGTTTTTGAATCTAAAAAGGGAAAGGGATCTTAGTTTTTTCTGCAGGGTACAAGTGAAAACAAGAGTTCCATCCCTTACATGGTTGTTATAATGAAATTATTTTGAACAAGGAAGAGCAATTTCTGTTTATGTAGGTTTCAAGATCTCTCATGGTTGGTTTCTGATCCCTAATGTTATTGAGTTCCGTTAATACACTCAGATAAGCTATGATACTACATTACTCTCTCCTAATTTTGATACAGGCTAGCAGTGCATTAATTTGCAAATATAAGCAGATGTTTGCAGGTATCTTCACTGAAAAACTCATCTTCTACTATGAAGTATTATCATCATACGACTGGATGAACAGACACCACGCAGTGAAATGAGTAAGACATGAACCAAGAAATGAGCGAGCACATGCCCACTCCACTACAGTGTGTTCTGTTAAACAGCATATCATAATTTTAAAGTCAGAAAAAAGGGGCAAGTCTTCCTTTTTTCTTTTAATTAGCAGAATCAATCCCTGCAGAAACCAAAGAAGAAATGTTGTATTTTTAGGCACAGCATGAAAGCTTCATACTCTTCAAAAGATGTGCTTAATTTTAAACATAAATTGTCTTCTTGTTCCAGTACTTTCTGCATCAGATTATGTAACATGCATTTTGAATGCAGATTAGTAAATTATTTTGTGATTTTAAAATTTACAAAACAATACTCTGCCGTCCTGATCCTCATTCTACTCTACAGGCCACCACTTTCATGTTTGAGTCATTCCACAGGCCTTCCCATAGAAACAGGTCAGTAATTTTCATTTAGGGTTTTCTTTATGATGATTTCATCTAATAATTAGTTTTGTTCCAGCCTCTATTTACATTCAATTTTATGTCCTGTTGCTCTGAATCAGTTCTGACTGTGACACTACCTGTCAAGAACATTAAGGCTGTCCTTGCAGCTTCCCAACACTTTTGCTTGCTGACCAGACCACTATCTTGTTTCCATCTGGCTCTTGAAGTTAATTCATAATCCAGTGTCTTTTCCATGCACAAATAATCTGTTGGATTTTTCCCAAATAACTCAACCCTTTAAAAATGAGTCTTACAGTTAATATTTTGAGAGGTCTTTAGATCCAACAGAGAAATGTTGCTAGTGATGTAGCGATTCACAGTTCTTCAATCTCTTTCTGAGTCCAGATCATTATCTTAGCTTGTCTTCTATGCCAAAAAGCACACGCTACTTTCTGTGGAGCCTTCTCTTACACTGCACACGCTTTCCTGCCTCACGTGCCACTTAACGTAGGATTTCAGAGCTATCTCCATGTGACAGCTATCCACACTCTATATGCTTTGGCACGAAGCTGGCTTTTCTCAGCTAAGTGCTTTGTCAGAGATTTCACCTTGGGTTTGAAAATGATCCCTTTGCTTGGGCTCAGTCCCCCCAAATACCACAGCTTTCAGATGCTTTATCTTCATTTCTGTGCCCTGCCCGAAGGAGCATTACCGGTACGTCTCCTTGGACTGCAGGACATTCAGGAACACAGCAGCCTAGCTGGCTTCCTCTTCAGTTACATGAAAATTACCAAAAATATGAAGTGCTTCTTAAATAGATCTTGTCAGAAATAAAACAGCTGTCTTCCTTCTCCAGACACACTGACTATTACAGATATACAGGAAAGCAGTGTTTAAACCTTTTCCAGCTGTCCTCCGCATCTCCAGTTTCAACACTCGGAGGACTTTTAACTGTTACATCTTTCCACTCGCGGAGGTTTTTTGTATGTTTTGTTTGGTTTGGGTTTTTTTGCATTTTACTTCGGTTCTTCAGCAATCAGTCAGAGCGAAGGAATCTGACAGTTCGGAGCTCCATTTCGCTTCCAAACGAACGGGATGAAACGGATGACACGGGACCATCGCCACAACCGCCGGCGCTCCCTGTGACCGGGCGCGGCTCCAAGCGCGTCCCGCTGCCCCGGCCCCGCCGAGCGCCGCCGCCGC
>VWPU01000219.1:0-109378 GCA_013398955.1 Callaeas wilsoni | reverse complement strand
CGGCCCCGGCCCCGGTCCTGGCCGGAGGGAGCCCCGCGGCCCGGGGAGCTGTGTGCCCGGCCCCCTCAGGTGTCGGCCCGCTGGCCCTGGGGGGCGGGTGCGCACGACGAGGGAGAGAGGTTGAAAAGGAAATAGGTGGGATCAAGACAGCGATTCCTTTTTTTGTTGTTTTTGTTTTTGCGTACCAGCAGGACGGAAGCGCCTGTTGAGTTGATCAAACTCTGCGATAATGGGTCGAAAATAAAAACGGAGGGGTGGCTCTGCGTCCTCCGGGAAGAGGGCCTGGCTGGGCAGAGCGGCAGGACTGGGTGTGCTGAGGAGCCCTGGCACACGCAGCCTGAGCCGCTGTTGTCTCTGCACCAGCGACACCCCAAAACACCTGCAGCTGCTTCCCAGCTCCCGTGGCTTAGGCTGACTGCCACAGAGACACTCTGCTTTCTTACTGCGGAGAAGAGACCTCTCACCGCGTTCCTAAACAGACTGTAACTGGTGTAAAATAGAAGACCTCAGACATGTATTTGTCTTTTCTTCTTGTCAGGTTTACACAGTTTGAAAATAAAAGATGTTTCTTGGGCTTGCAGTGGTTGTAGTGTGCCTGACACACAGCTTTCTGCTGAAAAGGTTGGTTGGGAGGAATCTTGCCCTTCTTCCAGGTTAGTAACAGCTACAAAACTCTTTCCAAGCGTAGTGGTCACATCCTTTTCCTCATGCCTTTCTTAAAGTGTTTCCTGTGAGAGTGTTCATGACAGGTGCCTTAGTGTAACCTTAATATACGTTCTAATTGAGTGATCTTAGACTGTCGTGTTGTTACCTCCTGTTGCTCTTCTTTCTGCTGAAAACATCCATTTTCAGAGTGCCGGGCACAGTTTTAATCTCGAGGTGCATTGCCAATTTGAGGTTAGGATCTGACTTTGAAGTCATAAAGAAGTGCTGTTGCTGATGTTCAAATAATGCTGAACCGCTTAGGGCTAAAGCAGAAAAGAAATAAAATTGTGCTTTTCTAACATCTCTCACACTGTGGTTATCTCAAAGGGCTTTATTAAGTAATGTCAAGTAAAGGGGCACCTTTAAGCATAGCAGCCATTCCGTGCACAAACGTACCTTTGAACGGGGAAAATTTTGGCATTAGAGTTATCTACTCATTTAGTAGGGCTATTATGTATGTTTAATGATCACTTGCAGTGCCATGAGGAATGTCCAATAATGGTCACTGCTTAAAACCATTAAGGAAAGATAAATTATGTATGTATATTAAATTCCTCCTTGGGCTGACTCTAAGTAAGAAAATGCAGCGAAGTCGATTTAAGGTTAAAGTGAATGTGTGAATCTTTGCTACATATTCCAGGAAAGCTGCTAAACTTACAAAGTACATAATTTGTTGGTTATTAAGTTTCATATTTGTGCTAAAGTACTCCAACAACAAACTATACTGCAACTTAAGTTTGAGCAATAGATCTGTCTAATGCTGGCTGGCACACAGTTTCTTGCTACTGTGATCACTCCAGCTTCAGCAATGCCCAGCAACAGGATGCTGCAGTTCAGGAAACACAGATTCCTTTCTAAGCTTTAAGCAGAAGAAAATACGTGGGCCATATAGGTTTTCCAACCTGCATCTGTCCAAAATAGATATGATTAAGTGCATTTTTGTTTAGCTATTGATTTATTCACCTGGCTTCCTCAAATATGGGATATATGTATGTCTTTTGTCCAAGAAAAATAGGGCTCTTTGAAGTATTGATTGCAGCAGTGGAGTCTGCAGTACAGCCCAGTAAAAGGTTTGGTTCACCTTTTAAGACATTGCACTGTTCTAGATAGTAGGTAATAGTAGGTAATGAACCTACACGTCCTTTGGGTGTAGGTGTAAAAATCTGCTGCCAGGATTATAATCCTTATTATTTATTCTTAATGTAGGAAAAAACCTTTACCAGTTGAGCTATCAGTGTGCAGTAATCTCCCCTTAAACTTGTTCAGAATTTATAGATTTATTTTATGCAGTGCTGTAAAAGCATGGGAAATGCTATTGCCAAATTCAGTATTTTGTCCTGTTGTTGTATCCTACTTCTTTGACAGTAGCAGCTTAGCCTTTTAATAAATACATATGGTTTTACATATGTGCATGTATGCAGAGAACAAGAAAAAAAATCACACATAAAGTGCAACTGAAGTGCAGAAACAGTGGTGTTCATTACAAGTTCAGATACAAAATGTAATTGAATGGGTTCATATACATGTACACTTAAAAGGCCCTTTCCCATGAATATTGTTTCCTTCTCTGTGAATTTACAGTGGCTAAACCTTACAGATTAAATCCTTCCCAACTGACAAAATATTTTGTGGCAATAAGAAACAAATGTTGCTTGCCAGGACTCTTTGGATTTGTGATTTTCAGAGTCTCTGGCAGTTTTGGACTTTTTCTCTGAGTGATGGAACCATAGCACAGATACATTCCACCTCTGTGCAGCTGCACCCCTGGGGTTTGCTGGTGTCTTTGCCTTCCAAGAACTCCTTTGCCTTTCTTTGATTTCTTTTTGGTTCCACACTTTCTTCAGATTTACTCTGGGTTCTTGTTTTCCTTATTTTCTGTTCATATCAATCCCCTGTGAGACTTTCCCCTAAATCTCATCATCAGAGTCTTCTTTCTCTCATAAGATTCAACATGGAAATCTCACAGTTACCTCAAACACTCAGACTAGATGATGTGTCAAGCTTTGTGTGGGACAGAGGTGCCATGGAAGTGCCTATTTATCTTTTTCTGACTATGGAAAATACATAAGAAGTAGATCAGATTTAGACATTTAAAGTGGGGTGAGATGAATTCCATCTTAGGATACTTCTCTGTTGCCAGTGAAGTCAAAGACAAACTGAGTCATTTCAGTACTGAAAGATAAGAAATTTTTATGGTAACAGTGGTACCTGAGGTGATGGATAATGAATGCTTTCTCTTCTAACTCAAAAGCTACCTCAAAACACAAGTGACCATTAGTTATTATTAGAAAGCAGTTTGGTAGTCTTGGACAAATGAGAAATCCACATGGCTTTTAGTCTGTGTTTTCACTGATTGCTTCATGATAGATGACACTCGCTGAACTGTCTCAGGGACTACAATGCTCCTTCTCCTCTGCAGAGGAGATCTTTGGAGCTCAGTCTGTGTTAGAACAAGAACATCAAAAAGCTGCTTTAAGGAGCACAGTGGCTGTGGACTGGAAGTAACTGTGTATGGAACTAGATCCTAGGAATAGACTGTTTAGCTAAAGTTAAAGCTCAACATTTTCACACTAAGAATGAGATTAAAAACATGAAAGCAAATAAAAATGGAAAGTAATATGCATCCTGAAAAATTGTCAATATTAATAATGTCTAAATTGAGATAGGATGCTTTCCTGATTTGGGCCCAGAAATTATGATGACCTCTATACATATAGAAAGCCAAAGTAAATGGTCACAGTGCTTTCTTCTGACTTTACAAATTATGGAAAAAGCTCTTCAAACAGAAAGCTGGGCCATGTTGACAAGGTAGAATAAGCTGGTTTGTACTGTCACCATCCTGCAGAACTCCTTTTTCTGAACCCTGAATAACATTTTCACAGTCACAACAGTTTGCCCAGCATAGAGGCTAAAATAACCTTTAGAAGATGTGAGTTTTGATAGAAAACAGAAGACTGGATTCATCTGCTGATGTTAACTTGGCATAGCTCCATTGAAGTCAGTGGAATTATATTGATTTACAAAAGGAGAAAATCTGATCTATAAACATTTGAAGCTAAGACTAACACACACTAAGACACTATCCTTTATCTCTAGTACTCCAGGTCACAGTAGAACTCTTGGACTTCAAAATTCCTTTTTCAGCAGAATACAATATGTAACATTCTGAAAGATATTATAGAAATGTGACATCACCAGAACTTTGGCTGATGTTACCTGAAAAGCATAAAAATATTATTCAGAAACTTCTGAGAGATACTTTATATTTTGTGTGTTGGATACATGCCAGTATATTTTGCAGGCTAATTCTGTAGTGCAAGTTTAGTCTTTTTATATTTCATCCGCTGTCACGAGTGATCAAATGACAGATAAAAAATTTACTTGATAATAATTGAGTATGTCATCTGCTTTCAAAGGCTCCCAGTTCCAAAACTTGGAAAGACCGAACAAGGAGAAATGTATAGTGTCTCATTATACTTTATCTTTCAGGTAGCTAAATATTGTGACTAAAAGTCAGACTAGACAGTTACATCTGTACCATGTTTTACAGAAGTGGAAAGATAAGTCACAGACGTTGACAAGGCTTTCTTCAGTACATTCTATTGAAAAAATGCTTTAGTTGATCTGCTTATAATTTTTCACGCTGTGTCCTCTTTTGGCACTGAACTCTATGAAATTTACAAAAGCAACACCTGCAGCTCTCTAAATCACAACTGTTTTGAAAGTTCATGTCTACATATAACATTCTCACATTCAATCAACCTAAATGTGTTAACAGCTATGTGACTTACAGTGAATCCCTGAACACTTACGCTTGAGAAAGGATCTTCTTTGTTTGAAGATGTCTCTCTCTGAAGAACCTGTCATACCAGCCAGACTTTCAAACGCTGCTCTATAAACACCAATGCTCAGTGCTGAGCAACTTCCTGCGAGTTACTAAATGCTTTCAACTTTTACTGATCTTTTAGGAATCAAAGGAAGTTGACTATTTACAGGAAGAGCTGACACTTTTAAAGAATGAAGTGCAAACTAATTTTATTAGCTTACATGCTTGTAGTTACTTTTAGGTATAGTTTGACATTTTCTATTTTTTCTTCTTGACATAAAAATATACTTATCTGGCAAAGTCTTGCTGTCACTTCAATTAAGATTCTCACACCAGCCATCAGCTTCTTCTGTTGCTGTTGATGTTAGAGCACAAAATGTTTTTGAGGAACTTACGTGTTAAAAGCTTTAGTTTTGAAAGTTAATGTGCAGCTCCATTAATTTCAGCAGATAATTTGCTTCCCTTATGTCTATAAATGTACTAATGCTGTGAGCTATTTTATATTTTTCCAAAATCATAGCAGCCAAATATCCAAAGTACCAATTTGGTTGTGGACTTTTCTCTAAACAATCAGTGTATTTCCAGACCAGAGGTGTTGACCGCTCAATGATCTGTTGAAAGATTCAGTAGCATTTGGCACATAGATATTGTTTACAGCATGCCCTTCATTCTCCCTGGCACACAACAGAGCCTTCTGCTTCCTCCTGCTTCCCTGATGATCAGCTTACAGTGACTCTGGAAGTAAAATAATATAATTAAAGGGAGTGTGGGTATCTCCAGACAACATTAGAAAACCACATAGCAGGATTATCCAGCTTTGTGCTTAGCAAGTTTAGCGGAAAGATGGGTTCGGTGCTTTTTGACATGGATGTCACTATAATTCTTTGTGATGGGCCTTCACATCTGATGATATTGCAAAAGCAGAGTGGGATAGATTCAACCTTGAAATAAATTGCAATCTGTTGGAATAATTAAACAGTAGGGTGCTTTCACAAGGAAGCGGTGGATCACTATAACTTTGCTTTTTTCAAAGTAAGAGTTGATATCCTTTTTACAAAATATGCTTAAATCATCTGGAAGAAATTTACAGCCCCTGTACTGAGATTATGGGCTGGAAACGTTGTAGTTGCTTTTGATTTCAGGAACCATGAATCCATGAAGAGTTTCCTTTCTTCATAGATTGTGGTGTAGTGAGCAGAATTGTGCCCATAGTCCTTGCTTTGCTAATAGTACTTGTAGTTCTGTATTACACTAATATGTGTAATTAAATGTCATCTCTTAGGACTTCAGATGATTTCCTGAAGTGGTTAGGAAGTTTTCTCATCCTTGCCCCCTCACTTGTCTGGGCAAAACTGGCCAGATGTATTTTTATTTATCTTTTCCTCCACCAAACCCATCAAAAGTGAGATGCTGGAGAGCATGGACTGGTGAAGATTTCACACTAGCTGGCTGGAATGTCTTGTTCGTGACCCAGCTTTGGGCCTAAAGAAGAGAGATCAGTCATAAGGTGAATGTATAATTTCTGTCAAAAAGGAGGGGTTGGGGGTTTATGCTTACACGTGGGTGGAAGAGTGGAGTAGATTCTGGCTGCAGATGTGTTCCAGTAATATCACTAATGATGTCACTACAAAATGTTTTCATATATAACATGATAAAAAGAGAATGTTTTGTTCTCATTGACCTGCCACTGAAAAGAAGTTTGTAACTTAACTGTAAAGTCTGAGGGTTATATTGCCATGCAGATTGAACTAGACAGTAAAGACCTGTTCCTCATAAAACTATGCAGGTTTAATTCCAGCTCCCAAACCCTTTTATTTATTAATATCAGACTTGGAGATTTTAGGAGAAGCATAAGGAACTGTCTTGTATCAGCAGTTCTTTCTGGGCTCAGTTCCAAAGTCTTTTTCCACCTTGTATCCATGAATATAATATCTAATATTATATCTGTGGACTTTCTTAATAATTCAGTTCCTTGGATCCCAGAGGCCAAATTCATAACTTTTCTTTTTTTTTTCCCCCTTAAGGTTCTATACTTACAATGCAAAGATATATATTGCACTTTTTTTTTTTCCCAGTGTTGTGAGAAATGAAAGGAGGAGATACTCTTACCCCCTTCTCCTTCAGTCTAATAACTTCCATGAGTAGGTGCTACTCAGCATGAGGGACTATGGGAGCAATCTCACCAAGCTGGGGTGGGCATGAAATTCTATTTTGAAACTGGACCCACATAGAAGCCCACAGTCAGGGGTGGGGGTATTTGAAATAGTACATTCCTGATGGCTTCAGATTTGGAGTTCTGGCTTTGGATCTTTTCCCAGTGGAGATAAACATGATTATACACCCTAGCAGGTGTTATATAATCTTAGTCACATTTGGATTCACTGCTACGTATGTTTGATACTTCCTCTCATACAAAATATTAGAGATTAGTTCTCTTCACCTCCATCTGTGTAGCTGGGGTTTTTTCCTATAAAATTCAATAACAAGAAAAAATCTAATGCATTTATACTCACAGAAAACCAGTCATGCAAAGCATTCATTTATGAAAGAGAGATGGTTACACTGAGTCAATACTAATACAATTACCTACTTGAACAAGCTCAGTTACTCAATGCATTACCTAATTCTGTCTTTTGAGAGTCTTGCTGGATTGGGTTTTTTTAAGGTTCTCTTTCTGTATGCTTTTATTCTTGTGTTTTCAAGAACCACCAGTAGCTAGAAATGTACAAGTACACACTGTTGTCATGGAAAACGTGACTTACCTACACAGGTATCTTACCATCACTGTAAAAAAAAACAGATGCAAGATTTACAAACTATATTTACAGCTCTGAGACACAGTAGGCTATTTGGTAGAGCTGGAAAATATTTTTTTCTGTCTGTGAAAATCTTGAAATAATCTTTTCTTATTCCCAATGGGACAGAAGTTTTCCTTATTCCAAGTGGGACAAAGGTTTTGAGGAGCAGGGACGTGAGTGGGATGAAAATTTTTTCTAGTCAATTTTTAAATTAAAAAAAAAACCTAGATGACTTCTCATGTTTTACCTTACTCTATTCCAAATGTTTTGTTTCAATTTAATTTTTTTTATGAGTTTCATCACTAAATGGCAAACCATATTGAGGTTAAACATTTCTAATTTGGAGAATACGGAAAGAGGAAGGTTTTTACTATTTCCTAATAAAAACTGCTTTGAAATTGATCATTTCACATAAACCCCCCCACTTCTTTAGCAATGGTCCTTTCTAAACATAATGTTTACATTAAAAAGTGTGACTGGTCTAGTTTATCAACAATTCTTAAAAATGAAGATTGTTGGTTTGGAGTTATATCTGTGACCCTCTGAAATCAATGGGAATCTTCTAGTTTCTGGAGACTGTATTAATTATTTTTACTAAGTGGTATGTTTCAAGTTTATTTAAAAAACACCCCAACAACTTTAAATAGGTTTCACTTCATGTTAGGGATCTACTGAAGTTTACCATAGCCTGACATTGCTGCCCAGGAGCAATGAAACAGGAGCTGATTTAAACTCTGCATCCAAGGAGCATGAAAATGTTGGTTCTTCCCCTTTATTTGTAGTTAGAGGAAGTTGCTCCACTGCACTACACCTGTATGGTTGCACTTGATCCTCCAAAATTGTGGATTATCCCAGAGTGTCGCACTGATCACAGTTTGAAGTCACTTCAAAAGGCACTGGCATCCAATTGTGATCCACATAGGAGAATGAGTGGTAAAGATGCTCCTTTGCCACAGCTGTTCATCTCCACCTAGTGCTATGAGCAAATTTAAGTGTGTGTCATTGTGCATTGCCTGTTTAGTATTCATCTTAAGTTTTCAATAACACACTTAGTAAATTAAAGCTCATATACTCCCTGGAGAACAGACAAGAAACCCCATTCCCTCTCTAGTCCCCACCTTAATCACTAAGTTACAAGTCCTACTCTGTCAGGTCCCTGTGAGTATCAATTATTCTACATAGAGTGGAACAGCTTCAGCAGAGGTGGTGAGACAGACATTCAGAGTGCTCTACAGCTTTGACATTATGGCATTTCCATAAAAATGGGGAAAACAAGCTCAGACCTTTAAGGCAAACAAAGTAAGTGGGGCACTTCTGTCCTGGGCTGCATTCAAACTTGAATCCTTATCAGTGAGTTGTTAGGTAAAAACACTTATCAGGAGCATCCAGCAGGCCCAGAAGAGCTCAACCTTGAACCTAATCCAAAGCAAGCTTGGTAGCAGTACACTGGTCACGGAGACCGTGGCTGGTACTGGTATGCCTTCCTCTGGAGTTAATCATTATTTGGAAATAATGGCTGCAGTGGTTTGGTTTTTGATCAGGCAGAAGGAATGAGGGTAGAGCGGCCCTCACATTTGCTGTGTCACAAGGCGAGTGTGAAGCAGCAGCTCTTTGGGAAAGCTACTGCTGGAAGTCTGCATCCGCTCCGTCACTCTGCAGCTCACCACTGGGAAAAGGCTGGCTTTGCAAGCTTGACAGCAATGAGCATCACTCAGCTGACAGCTCAGAAAGCTGGGGTTGGCTCATGCACAGCCATTTCCAGATGATGAGTTGGGTCAATTGATACATGCACTTTGGGAGACATAGTAAGAATACTCTCAGTTTGAGCAAGGCTACACTGCACGAGTATCTCCCTCATCGGAAAGAGAGGTGAAGGCTGCATGCAGGGCAAGGCATGATTAGCATGAGGGAAAAGAAAGAAAGGCAGTATATCTTTTGGAAAGAATAGTTTCATTCATTTTTCCTTGATCTTTTTGAAGGGGCTTTTTCTTTTTTTCCTTTATTGTCATGTATCCCATTTGAAGCCAATGGGACTCTATGCTTCCACCCTTTCCCCGTTTTTCATATACACTGCATAGACTGCACAGCTATGGGTGTAACTTAATAGTTGTGCACAGACTGCATTTCTTCTCCAAAGAAGAGGGACCATTACTTTGCAAATAGGGAATGAAAGACTCAGGAAATAATTACACTTTTTGAGAGTAAAAGAAGTGCAGGACACAGGAGGGGAACAATCCCTATAAGGTTACAGGGTGCTGAGGGCAAAAAAACAGGCTTAATGGATCAGATGCCTAGCGGTAAGCTTCACTCCATTGCTTGGATTCGGAGATGTCTGGAGCAGAGCAGGTTGTTCAGTTTGATTTTTTTTTAATCAGGTTGCATGATATAGTATAAATAAGAACAATTCACGGTTCTGTACTGCTCTTCTAGGCAGTACCTAATCTTTTTTGGTGCAGGGAAACAATGAGCTCTTGGCTTTTTTTTTTTTTAATGTGTCATGCACCGGAGGAATTCCTTGTGTTTTATATAGTCAGATGCTGCTAGATTTTTTTCTGCCACTGGCATTAAGTCTTTGTTGTTGCTGCATTTGCCACAGCTCTAAGTGCATAATAACAATACAGTACATATTAGCAAAAATATAGTGACCTGTCACTATGTAACTTGCTGCCATAGCTGCTGCAAGAACAGTTTTCTCTTCCTGTTTCTGCTCGGGAGAGAACCTTTCCTAAAAACCCTTAAATAAATCAAATATTCCCAGTATGCACCTTTTACTGTCAAACTTTCCTGCTTTTAGGGCAGTGTGCAAGCATGCAGGGCACTGTTACAGCCTATGGGCGTGCAGGACACTGTTGTGAACGTGGGATGTAATGGAGGGGCTGGGTCACTCCTCTATCACAAAGGGCCATGCCCTAAAGGAGCAGAACAGGCTGGAATCAGCTGGAACCAACTGGAACTGGCTGGAACCTGCAGGGTGCAGCCCCTATACTTCAAGACTTGTAGCCTCTGGTCTGTTGACTTCCCTTTGGGACAGCTCTTGGACTCTCACATCTCCCCATTAGGGCAGCTCTTGGTATCACTCATCTTCCAACTGGTACAGCTTTTTGACTCTCACATCCTCCCATTGGGACAACTCCTTGACTCTCACATCTTCTACTTTGTACAGAGATGTGTCATTGGTAGCCTTACAGTCCTGCAGTGTTAATCAACCCAAACAGAGGGCTTATTTTGTTTCTAATACAGATACAGATCCTTAATTACTCCAGTATTGTTTTAACTACCTCAGCACGTTCTTTTCTGTTTTACTGCACTTTATTTCACATTACACATTTCCAGTTGGAGGCTTGACAGGAGGCAGAAGCAATCAAACCATATTGTCTTGCATAACAGTGGGGAAACTGCCATGTCTCTCATGCAAAAGATTAATCATAGACTGTGTGCTGTCTTTGTGAAACAAAAACACGTCTCGCTTAAACAGCTTAAAAGTTACGTCCTGTGCGGTGCTGTCAGGGTGGGGGCCAAAAGTCAGATGTCTGAAGAGTCGAATCTGTGACGAAGCAGCTTTTTTTCCCCCTTGTAAATCATGCCATAAATTGCTGCAGCTGATCTGGAAGCACGATGCTTACACGAGACTGCTGCTGCAGATAAGAAGGGACAAACTGTTGCTGGGCAGATTAGTGGGGGAAGCCAGGAGTACTTCAGGTGGAGCAGGAATAGCCTGCTATTGCCAGGCGAGGGAGCTGTTACGGTGCAAGTTTGAATTGTGGATCCAGACATTATCTCTGGAATATAAGGAGCCTAATTGCATTACTGCTGCCCTAAAATACCTGTAAGGGCCAGGCACTTAATTTCTAGGTCTGACAACAGCTTGGAAAAACCTACATGGGTGCTGTCTCCCTCTTCACTGTGTTTAATCTAAGGAGGTAGGGATATGTCCAGAATTATTAAACAGAAAAAATAGGAGTAGCAAGACTTGTGAGGAGGCAACAGAATTTTACTTTGAATTTTTACCCACAGATCTGTTAAGGAATGCTTCAGAAATACATGAAATCGCTGTAGGGACTGATTTTCAATCCAGGAGTACAACTCCTCCATATTGCATTTACTGTGATCTATCTTGTCCTAGATATCTGAATTGAAGGTAATGCAGCACAGAGCATTGGATTTTATTAATCTCACCAAAGTACAGAGAAATGGTTAAACACTAAAAATTTGCAGGTGGTAGGGAGGAGGCAAATAGAAAGTCCTGGCACAGGGACTTATCCTATGCTTCCAGGGAATGTATAACCTTCATTAAAAAATTCAAAGCCTGCTTGGCATGGATCCTAGCCGTGTAGCAGTTTGTTTAGCGATGATGGAAAGCTCACTCTACATTAATTCCTAATGGTTTATTGCAAAATGTTCTGTAATGATGACGTGCTTGAGCTGTTAATTGATTATGAAATGCCTTGAGATCTTTATGAAAAGCATAAGATACAACTATTATTGGATCATGCCACTAATTAACTTTGAAGAAAATAAACGTGCTGTAATTCCAACTGGCCTGTAAATCTCTTTTGTTTGGAAATATATTCATGTCATCCTTCTTTTCTCTGGTAGTATCAGTGTTTGCTGCTTCTTCAAATTCCAGTACATTCAGGGAGATTAAGGGCCTGAACCAATCTGACTGAACTCAACCTGAATTGTTCCCATGGACTACAGAAGGAGTTGGAGCAGTCCTTGTTTGCTCTGTCCAAGTCCGAAAAGAAAATCTGTGGAAGAGAGTGGCAGCCATGAGACTTTCTGAAGAGAGGGGATGTGAAAATTCTTGTTTCTGAACTGGGAGAACTACTTTATCCTAGAACTATTTCAAGCTCCCAGCTGTCTTTTGTTGTCAAAAAAATTCTGCACAAATGGTAAGGTGTAGGAGATTAGGACAGCGTTTGCTGTGATACTATTTCATCTGGAATACTCAAGATTTAGGTACAGTTACCTCCTAACCAAGTTTCAAGAGGAGTTTGAATCCTCAGGGTACCACTGAGATGTGGTAAGGGGACACTGGCTCGTGCATAAGGGCCAATCCAGGAAAGAACATTAATGAGTGGGACTTTAACCTTGTTCTGAATGGGGCTTAGGGAAGAAGTTTGGTAGTGATCCTCTGTGTAAGGCTGAATTTCAGCTCTAGTTCCCACACTTGCAGTGAATCCATCATAAATGAGAGCTGAGCATTTTTATAATTAATACGTTAAAACTAATTTAACTGGAGACATGAATGTTGTATTTCTAAGCATTTTCAACTTATACCGCTTCAGAAAGAATGCTGTTGCTACCAGTTATTTGTGAGTGTGTGAAATGCATTGCAAAAAAATTTTCTGTTTTTTCAGAAATAGTGTAGACCCCTAATTTCTGCAGAGCATTCTGTCTAGAGAAGTCAGCAGACCCCCATGTTACTCCAGACCTCAAATGCTGAGAGGTACCATCGGGATTCTGGAAGTTGAAAGTGAATTCTGGATATTCATAAGTAAATTGAAGTAACTGATGTCCCATCATTCTTTTGCTTTCAATTAAAAAAATACAGAGAGAGAGAGAGAAAAAAAAAAAAAGAAATCCCCCCCAAATATAATGAAGTACTTGCATATAAAAAGACCTTGAACTTACATTCTTTGCTTATTGTCAGTCTTTGGAACCCCATTATTCTTTTCTGTTGTTAAACTTACTCAGAAAAAACATTCACATTTCTGGGCAAGTAGAAGTTTATTAAAAAAATATATTGTTGTTCATTTATTTTCATAAGATACAGACCTTTCTAGACACAACAATTGTTTCTAGACACAAGTAGGAGAAAAATGTAAGATTCCATGGTAGTGTGTTGGTTTGGTTTTTTTTTTAATATCCTAGATAAAGGTTTATAGGGGGTATATCAGTAGAAAATCTTATTATAACAGCAAAGGAAACATGGATGTCTTCATTTTCTCATCTCGAGTGTGCAGCTTTGTGACTAGATAACCATGAGCAAATTACTCATTATATCAAGGACTAAAGTTAGTGTTATTTCTACTGGTGTAAATCTGGAATAACTCCACAGAAGTCAATGGAGTTACAATGCTAATCCAATATTGTTTCCTCATCTGTAAAACAGGTTAATGACATTATCCTCTCTTGGGGAATATGTCAAGAGTATTTAGTTAATGTTGACTCTGTAAAATGCTAATTAATTGTTAGTGCAAAATCTGTACTGCATAGGTGAAAGAAACAGCACACAAGGTACTTTTACCCACTTAACCCGCTCTGCTTAACCCACTTTGCTAAAGACACATCATGATGTATTGGCTTTCATTAAAACATCTCAACCAATTTTCCCATTACCGCTTTCATTTGGGAGGGAAGACTGATCCATTCTATTAGGAAAGCAACCAGATGCATGTAAATAAATTAACACCAAAAGACTACCAAGCGTAGCATGTGCGTATGTCCTACACTATGCAGCTTGCTTGTGTACCAGTCCAAAGAGAGCATTACAAGTTTAAAATAAGCAGCTTTGATTCTGCTAAGTAATTTGTTGTTATATATAGACTGAGAGAGAATAAGATATACACAGACAAAAGGACAGATAAATAATTACTGCCAGAAGTGATCTGCAGCTTTCAGGCAATCCTTTTAACATTTTTCTGTCTCATTATTTCTGTATATAAATGAGACGTGTCTTTGTAAGAAGCAGCAAGGACACCAGGCATGAAAGCCCTGGTATATGTCTATCCAATGCAAACAGAAACATGACTGTAATTCTTAGTAACTCAGAATTAGCAATTTATGAAGTGCTCATGGGACACCATCACAAAGCAAGTAGAAGCATGTAAAACTGCAATAGCAATAATTTCCACTCCTGTTACGAGGTTCACGCTGGTAATTCTCAATGCATTTTTCAAAAATAGGTGCATTATTCCCATTCCGCGGATGTGGAAAGTGATGGTCCTGGGGCAAGTCCTTTGCCTAGCCAGAATGGCCGGTGAAGGAGGTGCGAGGAAGCCACGCAGCTGCGTGCAGAGAAGAAAAGGGCAGGAGTGGTGGTTGCATTTCCAGCAGCAGGCATCCCACAGAACTGCTCCCATACCCACTTTTTCATATGGAAAGAGAAACTTGGCCTACCAGCTCCCATCATCTATCTACTGACATTAGACTAACGGTAGAAGACAGAAGGATACCACATAAAATAGCACCAAAGAGCTCTTCCTTATGAACGACCAACTCAAGTGTTGGGATCTCCTGGGTTTTTTTCAGGTGCTACTCTTCTCAACAGTGTGTTAACACTGATGTTTTGCATTGCATCTTCAACTAACAACTTGCTAGTCTCCTTTTGTTATCCCCTCTACTAGTGCTGCACTGATGAGGCTGATTGAACAGCTCTCATGTTCTAATCTTTCCAGGGTGAAAATCAGCTGTGGTCTCTTGAATCAGGTCTGTAGGACACAGCTTTCCAGTGTGGACCAGCTCAGGTTTCTGTTCAGTCTGCAAGGAGTGGTGAAAACAGACAGCAATGGTTAAAGCTTCCTTCTGTCTCAGCCACGCGACTGTGTCCAGTGAGATAATATTTCCAGAGAAAAACATTGTTAACCCATTCTGTATTAACCAAGAATGTCTTTACATGGAACTCTTGAGCTGGCAGTGTAGTTAGAGTGGCTTGGACACCAGCTGCCAAGTGTTCACACAGGATTTCAAGCCGGCTTGTTCCATTCATGCTATGAGAGCTAGGCTGCTACTGGTCCCTCAGTCATCATGATACACAGCTTGGGTTTATTAACGTGACAGAAGAACATGCTAGACTTTCCTTTGTTGCCAAAACATTTGCAAGGAAAAGCGAAAAATTCTACAACAGTCATTGGAAATCACACGCTGAGAAAACGCTTTATTTCCAAAATTAGGTTTTTGTATATTCACATGCTAAAAGGAAAAGCAGCAATAATATTTCCTATAAAGTTTTAATTTAGAAAGGAAAATAATCAAGTAACTTTTTCTGTAGCCTCTATAAATTAGCAATAGCACTGGTTTGGCCAACTTGTCCTGAAAATGAGCTCATTAAATCTAATTGCACACACTGTATAGCAAAGAATCATATGAAAAAAATCTCTGAGTTTTATGTCCAATTAAAAGAATACTCTGTGGTGTTCAGCACTGATTCCAGTGGTGGATGTCTGCCAAGATACATTTAACTAAAATTAATATACTTCGAGATAGAATCAGCCCTGACAACAGGGAAGTCATCTATTAGAGGCAATAACTCAAAGATCATCACAAAATTGCATGTTAAAAGAAATCATAAACTTGGGAAAATATCGATGTTTATTAAAATTTATTATCTCTGATTTAAACGGATGGCTTAGTAGAAGAGATTAGGATATTTTTAAGATTTTGTAACTTGACTGTAGTGAATCAAAATGAATGAACACATGCCTTGCAAGTAGAAAATAGGGCTCATATCCTCCCCTACAGTCAAAAGCAAAGGGAAAATGCACAACTAAATAATGTGAGGATGAGATCCAGAGTGCCTATTTATGCATCACAAAGTCTGGGCTCAGTGGGGGAACTCAAATAACTAAATTATGCATGTCAGCTCCATATTCTCAGAGAAAATAATTAGACACTGTCCAGGGTAGCCCAGAACACCACAGAAGGGCTTAGTGGCTGGCCAGTATGAGATCCTCAGGATAACAGCTGTCTGAGCAGTCCTCTGTACCTGAACCACAAAGCTTCTTTCTGCTCAGGACACGCAGCACAGAGCCTTCCCCCCACTGCAGTGGCCTAACTGAGCATGGCTCATTCTTTCCAGGTGAATGGAACAGCTAAAGGATAAACCTAACCTGGTGCATTCATTAGCTTTGAAAGTTCATTTCATGATTGCGTGATGCAAAATGCAATGATCATTCAGAGCACAGCAGAGAATTCAATCTTTGCCTGACTTCCAGGTCCCCTCACCTTTCCTTCTGGCACTGCCCTGTCTGCTTTCTTTCCAGTCTCATTCCTAGATGCACAGCAGCCCAGTTGGTACAGGACATGCCCCTAAGAGACTCTTCTAGCCTGAGACAGGGCATTTGCAGGCTAAGGATTAACCCCAAACCTCCACTGCCCTGAGTAACTGCTTTGACCACTAAGCAAGAGCACTGAAGAAGCAAAAGCAGCATCACTTCACGTCTGTAAAGGGTAACTTGGCTGTCATGCTTTACACTGAAAAAAATACCGTTCTTAAGTGATCTATATTCAAGTTTATAGCTCACATAATAATTTCTGGTTGCATCATGGTGGACTTCTGTTTTCACCAAGCAGGCACCTACTTTCATAGAAAAGTGGAATACACAGAAGTCTCATTTGAAGCATTGATAGAGCTTCCAAGTCAAGTAGGGGCATGCCATCTCCAAGAGCAGGTTTTCTGAGGAACATGGGATTTTGAAAATGAATTTCATGTGTTCTTCCCAACTTCTTGTCTCTAGGCACTGAAGGGATGTCTCTAGAATTGGTCCTGGCTGCAAAGCAAGATACCAGCTATAGGGCAGTTGCAACCAAAGAACAAACTTGAGTTTCATACTTAAAACTTTACCTCCATAACTCTTGTGACATTTTGTTAGCTCAGTCTGTATGGTCTGAAATGGACAGTATGCTTCAATATACTTGTCAAATGCCTTCCCTCTCTGGATCAGGGTTTCTCAGAACATAACCTCATATTAAATCTTTAGTAGAGGAACCAAGTATTTTAGAATAGGCATTAAAATACCATATGCAGTATGGAAGCTAGCAAGCAAAAAAAAATCTTATGTTTTCAGTAAATCTAGATATTTGTGCATCTCCCATCACTACAGTACCTGAAGGATTCATTGCCTTTATGTAACATTAGTATTAATCGAATTTTATACTGGTCACTGGAGCTTAGCTTTTTTTGAGTCCCAGCCCAGTGTCTTCCAGTAGCTCAGGCATTCTGTTTTTACTTGATTATTGTTTTTTCTACTAGTGTTGCTTTTATAGAAATAAAATCAAGAACATAAACATTGTCTAATTCTGTCTCCTTCATTCTTAAACCAGAGTTTATTTCCATGGAATAGAATTTAACTTTTGGCAGAGGACTGACCAGCAGACCTAAGCACAGTGACAAGCGCTGATTGGCCTTGTGTGCAAGGAATTCAACCTTGGTCAGTCTTTTTCATCCAGACAGTCTCCATGTCTTTCACTGATTCATGCCTGGCTGTTCCCTGCCACCTGCACTGGAATGAGATGCCTGACCAGGCAACCCAGCCTGTATGGGAGGAAGTTAACAGATAATGTGCAATAAAGCTTTATTGTTTCCCCAGTATGTGGTTACTCTGCATCACAGAGAATCCATTTGTCAAATATTAATTGAATTCTCCAACATTTGGCATATTTGCATAAGTGTTATGAAATAGAGCATTATCTCCCTTGGTATTATACCCATTTCCCTTAGATGGTGTCTCTTTGATCCATTAATCATGTTTCCTGTATTCTCCCACAGAAACTTAATTGCTGACATCCTGCAGAACCCACTCACAAAGAAAGAAATTAGCTCTATGTAAATCTAAGGTTATTACCTTGCCTCTATAAATGCAAAACAATTAAATTATCATCTAAAAAGGACAGTGATAAAATTCCAGATGAGCATTGATCACCCAAAGAAGCAGATTGAGGCGATTTTATTGGACCAGTGGGAAAAAAGTGGATTTGCTCTACCAAGGACATTACTGGGGCAAATGATATTGCTGCCTCTCTCTGTCTCTGCTACTGCTACTGTCCCCTTTACTGACTTCAGTATTACTTTAATATCTGAAACAAAGGTTTAGATTCCATAGATGCCTCCAATTTTAGGGCTGTTGTAGACTCGTACTGGTAGGTACATCACCTGGGCTTTGCTAGAACATCAAGATATGATCTAAAGATGTGAGCACACCATTAGGGAACCATGTAAAGTCAAAGGTGCAGCTGTCCAGCTGCCTTATAGGAAACACTAAGAAAAGAATTATATCTTGAATTCCACCTCTCAGATCTGTAAGCATATGATTTTCAGAATATGTATCTTTAGCCTCAAACATCTACTGAATATCAGAATCCACATTAAAAAAACAACAAAAAAAGCCCTTTTGAGTACACTAGATGTTGAGATATATATATATATATATATCTCTATAAAGAAATAATTCCTCAATCTTGTTCAAGTTTAGATTCGGAGCCTTTCGGTCCTATCAACATCAGAAGAGCTTGAGCATATAAAGATCAGCAAATCTAGAAGCTCATGGATCTTTAAGATTAAAAAATGTTAACAGCTTCTAGACTTTAGTAGCTTAGCAAGGCTTTTCAGGATCAGGATTCTGGGACTGATTTCCATTTATTTGATCTATTCCAAAACGACTAAGCCAGCATTACAGGCACAAAAATCTCTCATCTTGTAGAAAACAGAAGCCGAGACTCCAGTTTACCAAACGAGCATCTAAATCATCAATAACTTCCTTACACATTTGTTTTCCTCTGACTTGACTCTAAGTTTAATTCTTTGCAATCACTAAAGGCTCTTTGTGCTTTCACCCTTCTTTGGTTTCTATAATATTTAGCAAAATTATCACAGAAAATGTCTCCATGTCTTTAGAGAGATTGGTTTCTGTTAAAAAGAGTAAAATGGAAGAAGTAAGAACCATGTTCACTGCTTTCTTCTGAACTCATTTGTTCACTCTGCAGCTTTTCCAAATTTCTTCTTTTGGTGCAAATTCATTCTCACTTCTTGTAAATTTTTCTTCACCACCCATTCCTTTTGTAAGGCTCTCTTTGAAACATATTTCATCCATAAAGCCTTTTAATGACTTCATCTACATAATCTGTTTCTTTCTACTAAAGAAAACATCAAAGTTAATTTGCAGTAGAAGCGTAATCTGCTATATCACAAGTCTGTCTGATCATATAGTCTCTTTGATTTACAGCATGAAGGTCTTGATCAAACCAGGATCCACTCTTTTACACTGTGAACACTTTTGCTGGTATTTCACAAACAATATTAAGATCTTATAACAGATATCCAAGAATAATGACATGCACTTTCCCAAGAGGAGACCTGCATCCTGTATCATGTCCTGTATGTCACCCACAGTAGAGGTAAGTTGTCAGAGAGATAGCAGAAGCCAGCATCAAGGAAAGGGAGTATCTAACACACATTTTTAGTTGCTTTATATATAAATGACTACTAAGACACCAAAAAGAATTCTGAGATTCTGTGCTCGAATTGGTCAATATATTGGCAGGTCCCGACAATTTACATCTTTATGATTTTATCCAGAACCTTAATTAAACATGTTCTTTGGAGACTTGTAGACTTAAAGCATTAAGCTATTTTTCAGAATGTCTTTGCATTAATTTTTTTGTTGATGGCACAGCATTTGGATGCCCATCTGAGAGAAACTGAAGCTTGTGAAAACTCCCATGCCTCCTGTATAAAATGTAATAAACTTAAGCCATCAAATGGAGGAGGCAAACAACACAAAACAAGTCAAATTAGTTTGGAGAAAAAGTAATCATTTTAAAATTAGAAAAAATCCTAGTTTTCTCCTTTAATCTGTACTACATGCTGAAAATACAATGCTTACTACTAATATAGGACAAAAAGCGTTTTTTCATCACATAAGGAAGGCTTTCCCTACAAGGCAAAATTTTAAGCCATTTAAGAGATCTTGCTGGAGTAGAATCTGTTACTTAAAGAAAATGTCAGAAAATCCAGTTTTCTGCTTGAAACTATGTGCAATAAGGAATGTTCAATATAGTTTCCGAAACCGAATAAAAGTAGATATTAGAAGAAGAAACACAGGAAGGTTAGCCAAACAAGATATGGCACAGTAGTTGAGAAAAGCTGGCAAAGACCAGCTGTAAACTCACTGGACTGAGGAAAATTGGCCTATTAGTGCACATAGTTACTATGCATATTTTAAGAACTGGAGAAAATTCTGTATATGGTTCCCATATATTTTAGAAGGCTGAATGCAGGTTACAAGAATTTTAGCAAATTCATGTGCACACACCAAGTTTGCATTGTAGAAGTCTACACATACTGGCATCACTGAGTAATTAGGCAGACTGGTTCTGAGGATATACAACAGGTACACAAGGCTCCTTTTCATCTGTAAAAACCTGAATCCAGCTCAGTTCTGTTGGCTTTAAGCTTTGGGAGTGTTCATTTGTTTGAGAGTTTGAGAGCCCATTTGAAAATGACCTTAGGCAGCACTGTGGTTCATGCATGAATAACAAGTTCTTAGTCACTTGGTGCTGCTCTTACCACCCCAAGGCTGGTTGTTTGCCAGAGACCCAAATCATTAAGGTGGGCTAAGGATGCTGGGTGAAATCCCAGGAGCATTTGTGGCAGAGAATGAGGCTGGCTTCCTAATAAGAGCTTCTGGATCAATGTCATAGGAGAGCATGCCTTTTTTTTGTCTGTAAGACAACACCATATATATCTAAAACCCCATCTGAATTTACAGACATTTCCTTCCAGAATAATCATTTTAGGATGTACATTGTATTTAATTTAATTACACATAATTATCCTTTTGCCAGCTACATAGCCTTTTATGCCTCATATTTTACTTCTTTTTTCTTTTCTTTTTTAAACTGTAGCATCTTTTTTTTTGGACAGAACCTGCACCTTGAGAATTTATATGGACACAGCTGTGGATACAGTTGCTTTGGTACTAGAAAGCATAACTTTGCAGATTTCTATTACATGACATGGAGTATAATAACAAAAGCTATTCTTCCACATCTGTCAAGAAAATTTATCTCCAAATCAGTCTCAGGCAGAAACTATTACAGGCTGTGCTTGCACAGGCTGACCATGGTAGATTAGTCAGCCTCAAAAATAAAGATTAGCCCTTCTTCCTTCTTAGGAAACTCCACGTCTTTTTGCAAAGCTTACACATGAACATACTTATTGCAAACTATTTAATAAAAGCACTTCGCAGTTTTGAAAATAAATTAACTGGATGATTACAAACATTTGTAAAACCACATCCTGTCAGTTCCTGGCGGTCACGATAATTAGACATCAGGTGCCAGGTGCTAGAAGAGAACAGCATGCGAGAAGTAATCACACATCAAACCAAAATGAACCATAGGGGAATGTTTAAGACTATATGACAGTGTGGGATGTGACACTGAGGAATACTGAATGCAGGGAAAGGCCAATTCAGACTGAGATAAATTCTCATTTCATTCTGATACTTCAGTTATCAGCAAGAAGGAGACTACAAGCAGAAAACTGCAGTAATATATAATGATGTGTTAGAGGACTCAGGGCAGGGGGATTTAGTGTCTGAATATGACACCTTTTTAAAAACTCTTCCTTCAGGGTTTTTCAAGGAGAATACTTAATTTATGCAGGCTGCTAAGTCCTGCGCAAGGGTGAGCTGTCACGTGTTTGTACTGTTCCATTACTAGCTCGCAGAAAACCTTTAAAACCAGAGCTTCCCTGCTGAAGATGCAGAAAAGCCTGCAAGGTCATCTTTCCCTTGCGCGACTCAGAGACACGAGTGGACAGTGAAGAATTTCTGATGAAGAAAGGAGCAAGTGTTCAGTGTGGCAGTAAAAGATATAGGTTGCTTATGCTGGTCTGCTCGACCTGCCCATGAGATGAACTATTTTCTCTCAGGCCACACAAAATCAACTCCAGCCTCACGAATGTCATATTCAGACCAAACGGCCCCACAGAGACGCAAGGTGCCTGTGCCAAAATCTCTTGCGATGGTTCATCTGCTGATGGAATAAATATCCTCTGTGACAGGAAAGTACAAACAGTCCGCCCTCAAAAGACATTTTCTGGAACAGCACAAGGCCTGTACTGTGATTTGAGCTCCTGACTGTGCACTGCAGGCCAACTCATCAGCGGCCTTCACAGTCATACAACCCCTCTTCAACTTTAAACGCATGAAACTAATATGATTTCTTTCAAATCTGTGTTTTCATGTAGATTCACTCTCAGACATTTTTTATGTATGAAAAGCATTCTGTTCCTGAAAAGAAATTCAAATTTCCCACTGGCTATCTTGGGACTTTGTAGATAACTCCTGCAAGTGTAATTCCTTTTCCTCAGGAGAAACGTGACCAGTAATTGAAGCTCAGGGGAGCCAGTACCTCCAGTTTTAGATATTCCTGACTAAATGCACCAGTACTGCTGCATCACTATTCACCTTTTACAAAAGGAACACCATCTACTTCACAGGGGGAAGGAAGTAACGCAGGTCTGTAATACTGTAATTAAAATGTGTGTAGTAAAAAGTAGAAAACATTACAGTATTAAAATCCCTGGTTTTCAGTATATTTATGTAAATAAAGCAGTAGCAGAAATAATTCTGCAAGACAATGACAGAAAACACATTTGAAACAAAGTTCTTACCCAGCACATGTAGGTTTCATAATATCCCTTTTATTCAACAGTATAATTGAGGAGCATATATTTGACCTCTTTCACATTTTATAAGTAGAGGATTCTAAAATCCATAATCTCAATTACTCCCTTAATAGACTGTCTTGATTTTTTTTTTTTACCTGTTTACCTGCAGGATAAAGCTATTTACAGGTGATGTTACTGAGGAGAGCACTGCCATAATGAAAATGCTGAAGGACAAAAAATCCGATAAGGAGGCTGGAAAACACATTTGGAAGTGCACTTCTCAAGTTTAATTTATTCAATATGCATACTGTGAAACAACTGTGTCTCCAATGTACAATCAGGTATTAATTTGGCACCAGCTATTACAGGCAGCAGTTTGCAGCAAGTTGCAGGCACTTGTCAGAAAGCAAAAGTCTGTCAACAAGAAGGCAGTTTAGCAGCGAAATGCAGAAGGCAGGGAAGAAAGCACATAAAACTGCTATGTCGCCTCTTCTCCTTATGCTGATGTCTTTTATTTTGCAATTCTGTATTTTTTTAGTCTATTTCCTGTGCAGCCATGCAGCTGCATGCACCAACCACTAAGTTTTACTGAGTAATCTCAGCCGTCCTGGTTTCAACCCTGTAGGGCACCATATGGTGGGTTACTATTGCAGTTAGCTCCTAGTATAAAATACTTTTTTCCTTTTTCTATAAGAAACTGCCAAAAAAGTAGCTATATTTTGCACTCAAGTTTCAGTGCAAGGCAATTGATTATCTCCTTTTTACCTGGTCTGCTTTACATCACAAACATTTTTTCCAATTTTGTAGCAGCAGTTCAGACCCTTGGAAAGTGCTCCATGCGAAGAAACAGACTAACACAGCCTCTCTTTCTCTTGCCTCATCTGTATGTGCGGCAGAATTGTTTCCCTCAGTACAAATAACATTTACATTCCTCACAAATCAAGGATATCTGATGTCTCCACTTTCAAATCCCAACTGCTGCAAATCTCACACATATGATAAATGGTTCCTTTTAGAAAGAAAGGTAAAGCGTGAGGAAGAATCATAGAATCAGAGAATGGTTTGGACTGGATGGGACCTTAAAGATCAACTGGTTCCAACACCCCTGCAATGGGTAGGGACACATTCCACTATGCTACGTTCCTCAAAACCCCACCCAACCTGGTCTTGGGGGATCCAACTTCCAGGGATGAGGCAGCCACAGCTTCTCTGGGCAACCTGTGCCAGTGCCTCACCACCCTCACAGTAAAGAACTTCCTCCTAATATCTAATCTAAATCTATTCTCTTTTCATTTAAATCCATTACCCTCCTTGGCCTGTCACTACATGCTACCATCAAAGAAGCAAGCATTGCATTGGACTTACAAGGAACAGACACTAGCTAAAATTAGGTTTATAAAGGAAATATTTAGCCACAAGTTTGAGGCAGCAACACAGATGTGCCCATTGTAGAAGCCATGTGTAAGCCTAGAAGATAGGCAGAGCAGCACTACAAGTACGGGAGCACTGCCATAGCCTGAATGGGGTTGGAACTAAATGGTCTTCAAGGTCCCCCTCCACGGCAAACCATTTGATAATTCTGTGATACTCCTTCTGCTGACACAGTGCAACCAAAAAGAGCGCTGAACAGGGAAGCTGCATAGAGGTTACACTAGTGAGGCAGAACTTGCAGGATTCAGTTTTATTCCGCTCCCTCAGCGCTTCAGGCTTGTCTAGTGAGTGCCCCTTCCACGCGAGCACTTGGAAACTCCGACCGCTGGCTAGCGGTGCGGTGTTGTGAGGGAGCCGTGCTGACGAGCCCCTCCACGTGCGCGCTGAGATTGCCGCGGCAGACGAGCGAGGCACTGGCCGCACCGCGATCGGTCATCGGGAAGGGGCTGGCAGACACAAAGGACCCGCCAGGCTGCCATGGGAGGAAAGCACCTTTTTCCCTTCGCAGCGCCGATTTTATATTGGGCGCGCGCGCCCCCGCCGCCGTCCCGAGTCCCCATTGGCCATCACGGGACGGGGGCGGGGCTCAGGCAGCCGGGGCGGGCGGAGGCGCATGCGCCATTGGCGGCTCGTGGGGGCGGGGGGTCACGTGGCGGGTGCGGCGGCCGTTGGCGCCACGGCGAGCGGGAGGGCCCAGGCGGTGGTGGCTGCGCTGGAGCTGGAGGGTGCGTGGAGGGGCAGCTCTGCTCTCTTCTCCCCTTCCTCTTCCCCTCTTCTTCCCCTACCCCCTTTCCCTTCCCCCGCCGTTTTGCTTTCTCTTCTCTCCGTGCTGTCCCTCCTCAGCTCGGGCGGATCCAGGTGCGGCCCCGGCGGGGGCTCCCGGTGACTGGCGGGAGCGGCCCGGGCGGACGCGGGGCCCTCTCCGCCCCGCACCACCCGCGTTGTGCTGCGGCTGAGCCCGGGCAAGCGCGGCGTTTGCAATCTCTGCCTCGGCTCTTAGCCTTTGCATCTGGGCTTTGCATTGGTCATCCTCAAAGGCTTTGCATTGGTCATCCTCTACGTTTTTCCTCTCTTTAGGAGTGTATGTGTGCGAGAGAAAATGCAGTAATTTGCTAGGTAGTTTTGTGCCGTGATAAACTTCTGTACTTCGTCGGGTGACTAAGGGAGGGCTGGCAGCAACCAGGATGTTACTGTCCCTCTTTATGCTGTAAAGAGCTTGGGATTCATTGCTTTAAGAATCCTGTACCAAAAGTATCTTGTGGATCTTCGGCTTTACACCTCACTCGATTTCTTTACATTTTTGCTGTTTTAGCTATGATACTGTGTCTATCTCTAAATATACCAAGATCAGTAGATACGATGCTGAAAATAAATGTTTCCAGGTGTGACATGTTGGTTAAACTGTTAGTGCTATGTGAATTGCTCACTAGTTTTTGTAGAAGTAAACAGTGATTTTTGAAAGTCTTTGTTTGCTTGTTTCGTGTGAATGTTTCCAGGGTTATAAATATTTAAAGATGCAGAAAAACTATGGAGGGAAAGGGAATTTTAGACTAGGCTGCATATCAGATGGACAAAGTCTTTCTTTTTTTTTTTTTTTTTTGTGCGTATGAAAATCGTAATGACAAGGAAAATGAAAAGCTGTCTGTAGAACCAGAAGATTCTTGTTTCACAGTAAAGTCTCGAGGGAAACATGATTTGAAGTTTGTTTTCTTAAGAAAACTTGAATAAAAAATGGTTAGTGAGCAGTTTCAGCTTTCCAGTGAAATGCTTGGCACGCGGGCTGTTGCTAGAGTTTCAGAGCCTGAACGGCAGAAAACCTTGGAGTGCAGCCAAAAACATTAACAAATTCGCTGTTGTATCTTCTCTACAACAGTTTATGAGAGTATTTCAGTACAAATCACCTGAGTGACCAGCCTGCTTTGCTGTGGGGTGTGCTTTTCAGTAGTTTGTGGATTTGTTTTTAAATCTTCCCACGAGTGGAATGGTGTTAACTCTTCATTTTGCAAATGTTTGTGGCTGGTCCACGGAGTAGTTAGTGAATGTGATACTATTGCAGAGTTTGGTATGTAGCTCAGAGAAGTTCAAAAGCATTATCTTTTGTGACTGTGACAAAGAGCCGATGCTGTTGATAACAGTTAAGAGTCATTGAGGTTGGAAAAGACTTCCGAGATCATCAAGTCCAGCCTGCAGTTGGGACACACATGAACAGTTGTAGCTCTCACACGCAGGCAGATACCATGGTAGAGTTGACAACGTTGTGGCGGTGTCTTGTTTTTATAGCTGTTTTGCCAGTGTCATTTATGCACAATTTCTTTTTTTCTTTGTTCTCATAGAAGTTGATTATTCAGCGTGTCCAAAGATGAAGAGGAAACTTGCAATAGCTGGGAAATTGAGGCTTAGTCCTAATGAAGAAGCCATGTTTCTGAAAGAGGAATACGAAAGAAGAAGAAAACTAAGGTTACAACAGGTATGCCTGTATTTTTCCATGTGTTGTATTTCATTTGATGATGTAACAAATAATTTAAGAAAAGTAACTGAAAATATTATTTCCTGTAAGATAAATTTCAAGGTAATAGTATTGTAGAATGGTGGAATTTTTTAGGTTGGAAAAAACCCTTGAGTTCGTCACGTCAAACTATTAATCCAGAACTGCCAAGTCCACCATTAAACCATGTCTGTAAGTGCCACATCTGCACGTGTTTTGAACTTTTCAGGGGGTGGTGTCTCAACCACTTCTGTGGGTAACTTGTTCCAGTGCTTGACAGCCCTTTCTGTGAAAAAAAAAAAAAAAAAAGCCTAAAATACAAAATAGAAAATAATAAAGTACATTTACTAAGTTTTTGGTATAGCTGTTGATTTTTTTTAAACCATGTTGAATTGTAATAGGAGTCTTTCATAAATTATTGTGTTGTATTTTTGAAAGGAAGCATATTCCAAGCAGTTTTTGCAGTTTGTCACTTCTGTATCACTTTTTGGACTTGTAACTGAAGCATTTAATTAAGATCAAAGTTATAATTTTATATATTAATTTTGGAAGAAAGTAACAGCAGCTTGAAAGTATTTTCTGGACAGACTGTGAGTGGAATAGTAGATGACGTGGAAGGAGAGTAGACTATGTTGTGGAAAGTCTTGCTGCAAAAATTACTGTGCGTTTCTTGAGTTGCTGACAAAACATAAATGCTATTTCTACAGGTCAGAGAGCAGCAGAAGTATATCTCCTTCCAGATCAGGCAGAAGGTAAAGCAAAAGAGAGAAGAACAACTGCATCAGTTAGAGGAGGCACTGAGAGCTGAATGGCAGAAGGCACAGGATGAGAAGATGAAAGCCCTGGAAGAATTGTATTTATCAAGCTTAAGAGCCATTGGGGAAGGTCACCGACAGGCCAAGGAGAATGTAAGTGAGCTTAATATTATTGTGTCATGGTTTCACCCCAGCCAGCAGCCAAGCACCAGGCAGCTGCTTGCTCAGTCCCTCACCAGTGGGATCGGGGAGAGAATCAGAAGGGTAAAAGCCAGAAAACTCATGGGTTGAGTTATAGACAGTTTGATAGGGAAAGCAAAAGCCACACACACAGAGCAAAGCAAAAGAAGGAATTAAATCACTGCTTCCCATGGGCAGGCAGGTATTCAGCCATCTCCAGGACAGTAGGGACCCATGACATGTAATGGTTACTTGGGAAGACAAACACCATCACTCCAAACATTGCCCCCTTCCTCCTTTTTTCCCCTCACTTTATGTACTGAGCATGATGCCATGTGGTCTGGAATATCTCTTTGGGCAGTTGGGGTCACCTGTTCTGGCTGTGTCTCCTCCCAGCCACTCTCAACTTCTTCACCAGTGTGGCAGCACGAAAAGCAGAAAAGTCCTTGGCTCTGTATAAGCCCTGCTCAGCAATAACAAAGACATCTCTGTGTTACCAACCCTGTGTTCAGCACAAATCCGAAGCACAGCCTCATACCAGCCACTGCGAAGGAAATTATCTCTATCCCAGCCAATACCAGCATATCTTGTCGAAGAAATTTTTGATGTTTTAGAAATACCAAAATTGCTGTTTGTTTGGTTTTTCCGTTGACATTCCAGATTTTGGAGTCCTGATACGTAAATAGACAGCTTTTTAAAAATGGAAACTTTTTAGAAGTGGTTATGTACTTTTTTGCAGGTATCTTCCCACAAGATAGGCCCATAGACTATCTGCTAAGGCTTTTGCTGGGCAGACTTTAAAGTTACTTTGTATTAGCTTGTATGATCGTGTATGTTTGTACTTGACTAAAGTGCACATAATGACTCACTATCTCAATTATGCCAGTAATACAGTAATTTTTTCTCTACCATGGATCTTTTCTACGGTTAAGAAAATACGCTTAACTTTTTTTTTCCCTCCAGTGCTCCAGTGACATGGAGCGCCTTGGTAAGGGCTTCAGAGGCCTTTACCTGGACTGCAAACAGGTGTCACTTTTTAATTCTGCACCTATAAACTGGTTTCACTGTCTTTAAAATCCTGTAACTTATGTCGGTTCTGTTTGAGAGATCATTGAGATTGCTAGGTAGATTTGATTCTTTAGGTTTGATTCTGAATCAGGTTTATAGAAATCAGCCATAGATTTCTTACATGGATTTTGCAGAGTAGCTGACATCCTGAATTAGTCAGGATCTTTAAACCCAAGTAAAATAGCATTATGCTTTTCCATATATCAGTGTCATTAAATCAAGTTCTTTATAAAGTACATTCTAATGCTAGGATGGATGAGTAGGCAGAAAACTGTGGAACCAGTGTTACAGGAGCAGAGAACTAATAATAAATGATTCTGTTGATATGTGATTGTTGCAGTTAATGACTGAAGGGTAGTAACGTACTTTTTCTACACAGATTAACTTGCATTTGCTATAGGGTGTATGTATAACTGTGTTTAAATTATCCTTTTCATTAAACTGATGCAGCAGAAGTTAAGATTTCTACATCAGTATTTGGTTAAATTGGCTGAGGAATATGGGAAGTTTGCTGCCGTTGTTGGAGGAGGAAAAGAAAATAAAGATGGCAGAGAAGGAAAAGTTAGTATTTTTACCCTAATACAATGGAAGGTAGTTTTGAGCTTGTGCTTCTTACCAGCAGTATGTAATTTGAAATACCGTACTGATAGTATGAGATGTGAGTAAAATTCTGTGTTAAGTGATTACAATATTTTAATTTTAAGGAACCTGACTTAGAAGCTCTGGCAAAGCAAGCAGAGGAAAGGAAACAAAGAGCAGAGATGAGACATAGAAAAGCTCTGATAGAGCAGAAGCACCAAAAAGAAAAACTACTTCATGAGCAAGCAAGGTATGCAATAGTTATTTAGTTTTATTAAGAATGCATTTTACAGTGTCTTAAGGTGAAGGGCAAAAATTTTGATGCTTCTTGCTTGGTGCTTTTTCAGTCTTGAAGGTTTATGGATTAGAGACTTAAGGCTCATGGACAAAGCTTGTGGCTTTTTATAAAACCTGTAGCTTTAAAACCAAGACAAAAATGTCAACAATTCAAGCTGGCCTTACAGACTCTCCAGGAGTTCAGTGACATATGAAATGAAATGTTATCAGGCCAGTGCCTGATGGAGAGTTATCCACTTGAAAAAAGGACCTAGTGCATTTGTCATGGTCTTCCTTCGAGGGCTTTTTTTATTGAGCAGATTGGACCAAACTTGAGCTGGCATGAAAAATGGTCTATGTCCTTTTGGGCATAGTTGTGCTTGAGTAGAGCTAAGACCTGTAAATTAAATAGTTCATGTCTACACTCACGAATTAAAGTATGTTGAAATGCATGATGCTTTCTGCAAACAGGTCAAAAGCAGAGATTTTGCGTTGCTTTTGGAATGCTTGTGTGTATTAATGTTTTTGCATAACTTGAGGAAAGTAATTTTTAATGCTGCCTTCCAGCCTAAGTTCTGTTGTCTTTTTAATATGCTTCCCCAACCCTATGGCCTGACCATTCAGTGCAGGTACTTAGGAATCTGATTTTAGGTTTACCTTTTATTTTGCACTGTTCTGTCCCTGTTGCTTGAATAATTTTCCTTCTCTCTTCTCTTTTGTGGTTTGTTTTGTTTTTGTTCCCCAAGACGAACAGATGCTCGTAAGCGTGCTCTGGAAGTGGAAAGACAAAGAGCAGCCAAAGTTGCAAGCCTGCCACCTCCTCCACCACGTCCTTTTGAGGTAGGTATTCATGATACAACAGTGATCACAATTTCAGGGGTACCATGTATATTTATTGGTCTGACTCCGTGCAACAAGACATCCAGAGTTGGTGTTTGCATACTATAAGGAGAGTGGTTCAGCAAAAACCAAGAGAATGAATTAATTATATATTAGCAGGTTTCTTGCTACTAAGCGTGGGTACTTTATTGATCTCTTGTTATATGTGAACTTTATTTCTTGTCATTGGACTCTTACTTTTGTAGTTAATGTCTTTTTAAACTTTTATCATATCTCATTTTCATTTAAGAGCCCCAGTGGTATGAAACTTCGTAATGATCTCTCAGCATCTGCATTACATGCCTCCTCTGCCTTCTGTCATACTGATGCAGTTAGCAGCATTTTGTTTAGTTCTGTAATAAAAAAAATTCTGTCTTTTTAGCTGTGGGTGGCTTTGCTGGTGTTTTTTTCTCCCTCCAATTTCTTTTTCTTGTAGGGAGTACTAAATAAAGGCTAAGCCCTTTAATTTTGATAGGAAACAATCACCCAAGTCTGTTGCTGAGGCTGAAGCCTTTTTAGGTGTGGCTTTGTACCCCATTCATGCTGCTTTGATTTCATAGAGCTTGTGCATACATGTAGAATTTCCTGTAGGATTGCACATCCGAACTGTAGAAAGAACATTTAAGTGCATTCTTACTTTGGAGTTACCTAATAGAACTTCATGAATGCATTAAGTTGCCTCGTGGTGTTGTGCCCTTTTAGACCTTTGGGTTCAGGGATATTCAAGGGATACACTGACAAGCAAAGAAAGGATTGAGGTATACTAGCCCCTCTCAGAGCCAGTGAAGATTTCAAAACTTTTTCCAGCTACATCCCAGCACATTATGTACAGGTGAGAGTGCAGGATGGTAGGGTTTTGATGTTGTATCTAGAAAGACTGAGTAAGGTTTGACCCTCACAGTTTTCAGAATGATTAGAAAGAGTACCTATGGCCTTGAATTAGTACAAGTTTCTCTCTAGATTTCCTCATTGGCTGCCCAAGGGTTTTCATGTTGTGTAAGCTGGATATGAGTAAAGATTAAAACAAGTGTTGTAAGGGAGTGGTAAAGTTTGGGGTTATTTCTAGTGAAGTATATGCAGTATTGAAATTTAGTACACCTGGAATAAGGTCCTGTCTGGTACAGTTCAGGTAAACTGACACAACCTTTCATGCTGCTGTTCCCCTCTATGTTGTTCCACGATGTGTTCCTGGTGTGTCGGGTGTAGAGCAGGTGAAGTCTGTATCAATCCAGACTTTGGCTCTTTATTTCCTGCGTTTCAGGTGCTTCTGGTGCTCAGTTTGGCATTGTTGGAGAAGCATGAGATGCTGTGGCTTTTCTTTGTAGTAACTTTTGCAGTTTAGAATGTGTCTTATGTTGCATTTTATTTAACCTTTCCTCATAGATAGTCACTGCAATTAACCACCATAACAACTAAAATAACACAGTACTTAATACGTAATACTTTTATTTAATACTTTTATCTAGCAACATCAATAATGCATCTTTCTTTCCATTTTATAAATGCAGAATTTTCTCCTCATTCTTTAGTATTTTGTCACCAGGGGAAGCAAGAAGGCTTTATTTCCAGGTTTCTCCAGGTGCTGGTGAAACCAGAATTGCATAAACAATTCTGTTGGATGACATGTCTGGGTCAGCGGTCTGTTTAAGTATTGTTCCTTTCCAAAAATTAATGCATTTAATGCATTTACATCCATTAGCAAATGTCCTTTACTTGCCTTTTCAACAAATGTGATTTGTAACTGGTTTGAGCAGAGTTTGCAAACATCTGAATTGTCTACAGTACATGGGTTTTGTTTCTGTTATGAAGTTCATGTCGTGATAATGTCAAATTGAGTCAATAATTTTGCAGACATGTTGAGTTTTTGTTGAGGAAAGAGACTGCTCTGTTTCAATATAGCACAGCATGTCAGTTTGTACCGTTTAAAGACTAACTGACTTTAAGCCTTTTTTCTAGTTTTCATATCTGTATAGATTTTAATCCTTTTGTTGTAGACCTGTGGCTGGGAGGGCACAGTGTTAAGAATAAAGTTATTTTTTTCAAAGAGTTATTGGGTGCCATGTACTTCACGGGGGAAGATCCTAAGTCATTGGAAGATTGAGAGATTTTATTCCTGTTTCTGCTTTAAGAGAGAAAACAAAAGATATTGACTGACAGTTCAATCTAGGGCTTTGTCTTGCAGATGTGTTACTCAAAAGGCACTGAATTTAAATTGTTTAATTTTAAATCAAGTGAATTACAGCAAATTATGAGGTCATCTGAATAAGTCTGCTTGTTTTTTTGAATCAGTTTGCATAAGGAGCTTATTAAATACAACTATAATCATAATCTGATGCTCTGTTGCAGTAACAATTGACTGTAATTTCATAAAAAGGAGCTAGGGCACTGTTATTCATTGCATGATTGCTTAGAATATAAGAAACATTTTCTAAAAATGCTTCTATTATTGTTACTTTACCCAGTTAGAAAATAAGTATATTTACTCTAATGTCATAACCCATTTTGGTCCTCAGAAGTATGGATTTTGGGAATTGAGGCCATATTTAGTTAGACCAAATGAAAAGTTACTTAATTGAAGTTAAACTGTAAACACTGTTTTACTGAAAAGTGTAGCAGAGTTCTTGTAAACTTACTTTTTCTTATATGATCTATTAGATTTTTATGGAATGAAAACAAAACCTAAAAAGTGTTACTATACTCTGCTTGAGTATTCATAGCATTTGTAGAATTGGGGTCATGGGTTTTTTGTTGGGTTTTTTGTCCCATTTCATGGTACTTTGCCACTCCAGTTTCACCAGATTTCAGTAAAAATTATTTGCTTTTTAGAGGAAGTAAAAAAAAAAAAAAAAAAGGAGGGAGGAGTTACAAAACCATGATGGAAGTACGGATTTTTTTCAGCCTAAATTGATTTTGACATTAATTGGAGAATTGCAGCCTCCAGCATAATTCTCACATCTTCCCAGCTTTTGAATAAAATTCCGGAGGCTTGATTGATTACATATAATTAATAATTGTTTGTTACGGGTTTGTTAATTTGAAATTTTTTAAATAATTCAGAAGAGATGTTTAATTGTACATTTTGAAAGTAACCCAGTACAGGGCAAGCACTGGCAATCTGGTTAATGAGGTTTAGGCCTGGGACTTGTCTGTCTTCATAGCTATAATCAGTATCTACAAGTGTTTCGGTTAATGTCGATCTTTTACAATTACTATGATTTTTATTGATTAAGAAATTTAGCAGTTTATTTTTTTACCTACTAGAATAACATGCATTTGTTTAAGGACCATAGAATAAGTTACTAAAGTTCTGTTGGTAAGGCTAAAAGTAGTTTTACCAGTTTTGGGCCCCTTACAACAAGAAAGACATTGAGGGGCTGGAGGGTGTCCAGAGAAGGGAAACAGCTGGGGAAGGGTCTGGAGCACAAGTCTGATGAGGAACAGCTGAGGGAGCTGGGGGTGTTCAGCCTGGAGAAAAGGAGGCTCAGGGGGAACCTCCTCGCGCTCTACAACTGCCTGAAAGGAGGGTGTAGCCAGACAAGGGTTGGTCTCTTCCCAGGTAACAAGTGATAGGACAAGAGGAAATGGCCTCAAGCTGCACCAGAGGAGAATTAGGCTGGATATTAGGAAAAATGTCTTCACTGGCTTGTCAAGCACTCGAACAGGCTGCTTGGGGAAGTGGTGGAGTCACCATTCCTGGAGATACCTAAAAGATGTGAGTTGTGGCACTCAGGAACATGGTTTGGTGGTGGACTTGGCACTGCTGAGTTAATGGCTGGACTTGATGAAAGTTTTTTCTAACGTAAATGATTCTATGATTCTTTGATTTTCATTTAAAGACATTACTTTCTACAGTCTTCATAAAATAGTGATAGTCAATACTGAAATTTTGTATGCCTCTTCTTATGCAGAGATAAGTTTTAAGATATTCCTGAGACTTAATGCTGCTCTTGGTGTGTGCACATTTTTTTATGGTCGTGTTAGTTTTAGACCGCTCAAGCTGTGAATCTTGCTGGTTTAGTTAATGTGGATTAGAACTCCTTTTTAGAAGAAGGTTGAGGGAAGAGGAAGCTGAGAGGAAATTAATGGAGGAGATGTTAAGAAGCACAGAGTCAGGTCCTACAGGATACTGAGTTACCTAACCTGGCTACTTAACTACTGAGAAAGAGGCTGAGCCAAAGAAGAGGGCAAGTCTGAAGGCTCATTGTTCAAACTTCCAGAAAAGAGTTGAAATGTGTTAGTGTACCCAAAACTACTAAAAAACCACAGCAACTTAGCATTCTATGAATAGACGCTTTTCAGTGAGGTTACAGAAAATGCTCTTTTCTCTGGTCAGCTAATAAATTTGGCATAATGGCTCTGAGTTTTCCCGAAGCAAGTCTGTACTTGACAAGTGTTGTTTTGCTGTTGGGCATAATTATATTGTGGGTCTGTGGTTGCCCTGCTCTGAGGTGATTGTGACAGCTGTTGTAAGTGGGGTTTGTATTAGTGCATTAAACTCAAGTGCTTTTAAATTAGTGTTTTTGAAACATGACACTGATGAGTGTCAGTTTCTGTGCAGGGGTTTGCCTAAGACTGTTAGATGCTCTCAGTAATTAAAGACCTCTAGATCTGCCTTGTGCTGATGTGATTTATTAATTATTACATGTATATAAGGTTTTAAACAATATTTTCAGGACAGAATTTCGTGGGGTGAGTTTCTTTTAATAATAATTTAGCTTTACAGATCACTTCTGTTCAGTTGCTTTGCCAGAGATACTCTTCTGTGATACAGCTGTAGTTGTACTTCTCTTCCTAGAGTTTTGAAGTGAAAAAGATCACTGCGATGAAGCCCTCTGGTGCTGGCAACTTCTCTGTTACACGTTACCATATTGCTGAAGCTTTGGTGGACAGAGAAGTGGACGGAGAGCAGGTGATTAACTCCAAGTGTTTGTGCTACAGGCTTACATATATGTTTCTTTACATTGCATACTGTGTCTGGATGTTAGCTGTTGGGTTTTCTAGAACTGTTTAAAGATATGAACTGGTATAAAGCAGCTGTTACGCTACTTACTACAGAGAATCTTAGATGGGCAGACTTGTAAAGCCTGTTACATGGTCAGTCACTGGGGGGATCACACCTGGCAGTCCCGTGTGAGCAGGCCTGTATAAGAACATGAGATCACAAGACTGGCATCATGTTCAAATGACCAAATTGGAGGACTTGTGACTTACGCTGAATTGCTAGCTGCAGTTGCCCTGCTTTTCTCTCTTCCCCTCTTTTTAGCAATGTACTCCCAGACTTGCCTTGTATTTGCCTTGCTTATTTGGAATTATTTTATTTTTCCTAAGTATATTTTTATTTTTGTGTTAGTAAGATTTTTCTTCTTTGAAAATTGCAGATTGTTTCTGGTTTCCCAAATGAGATTGAAAATATTTCAGGGTTTTTTTTCCCCTTGTTTAAAACAAAACCATGAGGATAGAAGTACTCAATCTGTAATGTTGACTATATTATTCATTTTACCATGTATTGTAGAAAAAATAACCATTCTGCTGTAACAAATAAATCATATAAATGATTGTCCCTGGTACAGCTTGAAACTGGAACAGTCTGACACCTAAACTTACAAAATACGTAAATATGTATTTTTTTCCAAAGGTAAAAAATGAGCTTGGTCCTGCTTGCAACATGAACATTGAAGGATGTTCATATGGCGTTCTATGTCTTTTTTGAAGTACTTTTGCTGCAGAATTATTCATTTATTTATTGTTACATATGCTTTAAACTATCAAAGAACTTCATTGACTAAACTATTGATTGACTGCCAGCCAGATGCTCATTTAGCTGCTGAAGAAGAAGGGAGACGTTTGGAGGAACTACACAGGGAGGCAGAGAGGGAGAGAAGAAAGCAGCTTGAAAAGGCACATGTTAGAGGAAGTCATGCTTTGAAGAAGATCCAATTGGCCAAGGTAGGCAAAGTAGTTATCCCTGTTCTTAATGTGAGAACGACCACTGTTAAGTAAGTTGTAGGTAGGTGATTAATAAGGGAATTACATTTACAGGAGGGAAGTTGATGGTCTAAATAAAGTTTGCAGAATGTCTTTGAATAAAAAAATAAAGTCAAAATCTGTTTGCTTGTTTTGGCATCTGGAAGGAGTAAGAATGAAAGATCATCCTCTTAATTCTTGTAATCTGAATGTTTGACCAGCTATTAACCAATAGGTAATAGTCAAGCAAAACGTTTTTAATAGGTGGTGAGTTCTACTTTTCCACATTACTTTAGTTGGAGTTGGTTATTCTGTGCTTCGGGGTAAAAATTATTGCTAAGAAGGTAACAAGGTTTTTTATTTGTTGGAAACTTTTCAAAGTTTTTATTTAAAGACTGACATTCTGTTAGTGTGCAAGTCTGAAAATGTTGAAATTATTTCCTTTAAGAAATAAAAACTGAACTACTGAGAAAAGTCTTTTTGCTGGGAGCTACATTCAAAAAATTTTTACTGTCTGATAGCTTCACAAGTATTTCTGGTGGCTAGAAAAAGCAAAAGCTTCCTTTTTATCAGCTATGATTGGCCCTGAATGAGTATCCAAACTAAAATCGAGTGTTCTGGAAATATTACTGGTGCTCCTGAAATTAACAGGAAAAAAAACCTCAGCAAACTTCTTTTTATTTAAAATAGCTCTCATATATATGCAGTGTGCCAAAGAGTATTTAAAAAGTAGCAATTGATGAATTATATACTAACAAAAGTCACTTGGCAAAAGAGTACTCCTTTACCTTCTAAAACAGAAGATTTCGTTTTCTTGGGGAAATTTGGCCTACAGGTGTAGAGTCTGATCATTTATTTAACATCAGATCTTACAGGTACTATTGATGACTCCTGTGTCTAAAAGGCTGATACAGCCTTCTCCTGAGGAAGCACTTTCTCCCTAGAATAAGATTAACTTTGAACATTAACCGAACATCGTGGTAATCAAATGGAAGCGTTTTGTTTCAGTCCTGATAAGTGGCTGTCTGAATTTGAACACTGAAGGTTTATGTTATCCCTTCTTTATTCTTGAAGGACAGGGAAAGACTCCTGGAAGAACTGGAGCAAATGCAAGCTCAGGATCGGATGCGCAGGAGACAGGTTGTTGCACAGATGCCACCGCAGCTTTCAGTGCCACCATACAAGCGCACGGAAATAAAAGAAGAATGGCAGAGAGAATTGGAGTCTGCATTTGAGGAAATGTACAGTGAAGACAGGAGTAAGTTCTTTGTTGGAGGTTGCTGAATCTGGTACCCGGTAAAAGAGAGGCTGCTGCAGCTGCCTCTTTCCAGGTCCAGTCGGTTGCAAGGCCATATGTGTATTCACAGTAGGCACACACACAGCCTTCCAGGGCACATACAGCTGGCTGTGCAGGCCAACAGGGAAAACACAGCGCTCAGATTAAGTACAAACAGCACAAATGGCCTCCTTCTGTTTACTGCTCTGGCTGATCAAGATGAAGGCCTGTTAGTGGAATACATGTCTGTACATATGGTATGGATCCCTCCAGCAGCTGATCTTAGATGCTCAGTCTATCCAGGAGCTGTCCCCTGTATTCCAGGTCTCTGTCTGCTGCACTACAGATCCTCTTTAGGTCTTAGACACCCAGTCTACCCAGTAATTCATGCTGGAGCCTGGAGCCTTAGAATTACCTCTCATACTCATGTATGCACTCAAATGCACATGTGCTCAAATATGTGCTATGGATCACTTGGTGAATAGCTTTAGACATTCACTCCTACCTGGCATCTGGCCCTTGATCCTTAGTCTTCCCAGTTGCTGGCTGCTGGGCACGTGAACCCCCAAGATCTGCTGCTGCACTCCAGTTGTTGCTGCACAGACCCAGTTGGGCATGTGAGCGTATGCACAGACATGCACATGCTATGGATTCCTGTGGGAACTGACCTTATGTAGTCAGTCTACCCAGTAGCTGACCCTGGATCCCCTTGTAGTCTTGGAGATGCACACACATGTGTTGGCAGGTTTCCTAGGATCCCTTCCTCTCTTCTGTAGCTGGCTTGAATGCTTGGATCTCCTGATCCCTCCACTAGACAACTTGTAGATCCCCTGGCTTCAGCAATACCCAGCCCAGTCTTAGAGCTGCCTGAAGCGTAGCTCCTAAGCCTCTTACCATTCTTGCTGGCTAGTCTGGCTTGTGATTTGCTAGCCACTGCTTGCTGATACTCATACCCATCTAAAAGCACTCATTATGGCCTCTGCAGTTGGCAGTGCACTAGACACAGGTGCACCTGTAACTTTTGGTCCCTATTGCAGTTGCTCGCCCTTATATATCTATGCACACACATGTGTACAAAACACAGCGTTCCTCACACAGGAAAACACCTACAAGTGGAATTTAATGAGAAGACAGAACAGGCTGTCAGGCACAGTGCATGGCCAGACAAGTGTACTGACCGTCTCATTTTATCTCACTATTTTTACATTTTTATCTCATGCTTGTTCTGCCCCTGACTGACTTGATCCTTTCCTTTCCCTGCCTCGGGTTCCTCCCCTAGGTATATGTAACAAGCATACAATTCCAAGGTGATCTTCCCCTGTGTCCCGCATCCCCTGTAGGCCGTAACCCCCTCAGTCAGTAAGGGGATCTTGGGAGAATTCCTGTGGTGCAGTCTTCTGGGATTTCACACCTGGACCATGTGATCACTCTGCTGTGGCAGCTTTGTGAGCAGCCAGGTCAGGGTGCGTCTTTTCCCCCGTGAAGTTACTGGGATTGTAATTTTTCCTGTCAGCTGCTTTTGATGTAAAGATAAGCCTTTGGTCACATCAGCTTCTATTTTGAAAAACATAGCATATTCTAGTGGAAACTGCTGTGGAAGTTCTGAATGAATAGGTGGCAATTGATCTAAACAGTTTAGAATCTTGTATTTTGCCAGGAAAAAAAAGATTGGATTAAATCTGAAAAAAAAGGTTGGATTAAATTTTATTAAATTAAATAACCTATTGATATTTGAACTTGTGTGTGACTGTAGCTTGCAATGTTGTTTGCTTTGTATTCCAAGTGGTCATTTTAATTCATTGTGTTCTTTTAATTAGACATGAAAGGAGACCTGATTTTGCAGTTTGAGCCGCAACCTTTGCCAGCCCCTTCTGACAGAGCTCAGGATAATGATCTTGATATCTCTTTGGAGCATGAATCTGCTTGTGACACTCAACCAGAGTTTTCTTGTGATGCTCAACAAGAATCAGAACATGTGATAGAAGAGGAGGTCCCTAATGAACCAGAAAGTAAAACTTCCAAACTTCATATTTAACTTAAACTTTTTCATTTTATATTAGAAAAGATTAGTCTAGTATATCAAATAAATTAATTCTAGTAATAAATAAAATGCCTTAAGCAGTAAAACGTCTTAATGTATATAAAATATTTCAGTATTATTTGGTTTATGTTTAGCATAGATGATACCCTAATGATTATGAATTTAAAAATGAAAATGTGACTTCCTTTTCTGATACACTTCAGCTCATTAGTATGATGAGAATAATTTTCAGTTATAAGCACTACACTGTTAGTAGCCATAATTATTCCTATACAATTAGTATAAATTATGGACTGATGCTGGTGTGTGAACTTAAATATTTTCTGTTTTGAGATACATCAAAGTTAAAGCTTTATAGTCTGCTTATTATGTGTCCTTTATGTTCAGGTTTGTGGTTGAGCTGCTGCACATTGTGAGTAGGCTGGAATGGATGCAGGACTGTGTCCTGTTTGCTTGTGGCACGTGCAGGGTCATGTGATGAGAGCCAGAGGTGTCTCCGTGAGCTCTGCTGCTTGGCCAAGCGCTTCTGCATCTCTGGGGTGGCACAGTCTGGTGTTTGGTCTGTGGTGCGTTGTGTTGCCAGTGCTGATAAAAAGCAGAGGGCAGATGTGGGGATAGTACTGCATATTTCTGCTACAGTTTGACTATAAAACACTGCATCCAGCTTAGTCCTTTTTTTATAGCTTGCAGAGACAAATTACTGCTTCTCTTGCAGAGAAGAGAAAATTTTGGTAAGATTTTTAAAAACATACCTGTGCTATTTGTCCAACTCTGTAAGCAATTAAAAAAAAAGAGGTTTTTTATGATATTAAGATATTCACTACTCAAAACTCTTAACAGTATATATTCTTTATAGGGCTTGAAGAAGGAAAAACTTGCCAACCTCGATCAAAAGTTGCCTTAAGGAAATTGTTGAACAAGATTAGAAGCCAGAAAGAGGAGTGGACATCAAAAAGTGAGAAAGAGAGTCAAAGTGAATCTGAGACTGTTGAATCAGGCACAATTGCTAGTAAAGAGAGACCATTATGTGATTTAGAACTTAACAAGGACCAGCAGAAGAATACAGTACCTGAAGCCAAAGGTACGTAGTACATACTTGCATCAAAGTTTGTTGTGTAGGAGCAAGAAGACTTGTATGGGGGGACTATGACAAAACTGTTTAATGAACTTTCAGTGTTAAATGTTTTGTCACGTTGAATGAAAGTACAGTTTCCTGTCTATGCCCACAAGGCATTGTGGATTTGTTGAAACCATGAATAGGAGAGGTTTTTGCTCTTATGTCCAACCTGCCCATTAAGATCTTGAAGAGAACAGATGTCCAAAATACCTATTTTTCAAATCTCACCCAAATTGTTGTCACACTTGGTGTTGCCGTGCTTTAAAAGGCGTTTGCCTCCAGGGATAGAATTCTCAGTGCAGAAGTCAGCATTGAAGTTCTGTACCTGTTGAACTGGAAAAGCCACTTTCTTTGGAGAGTCACGCCTGTAAGTGCCCAAGACACAGCCCAAGACGAGCATATGCTGATTAGTTTTTTTCTGCTTTTAGGCACTATTCCAATAAACCTTTTTGTAAAACTGGAATTTATAGAAATTAGACACTGCAATTCGTTTGGTAGCCAAATCATCTTGGGGTTACTTCCCATGTCTGTCCTTGGTGCCCTTCTGGTTAAGCTAGTGCTGAAGTTGGTGATCTTGTATGCTAAGTGGGATTTCTGAAGTTTTAAAGTGATTATGTTGTGGCGTGTGTTTTGGTTGTTTGGGTTTTTTTGCTTTCGTAGGGTGCTTGTTTTTTTAAACAAGATAAAGTGATTTAGTTCCATCATGTACATGGCTATGTCAACATAGTGCCTACGGATTGGAGAGTGCAGCATGAGTGAAGCCATGCCTTGGGGGAAATATGCTGCTGTTTGAAGCTAACAGTACAGGATTGAGACTTGCTTTTTGTGCCATAGCCGAATGTTAGATCATTTGCCCAGTACTGCCAGTTTTAGACCCTCTCTGTTGCAAGAGGTTAATGTGTGGCTTTTGCTTCTTCAGGATGATCTTGCTCTTGGGCTCCCAAATAATCTGTTAGAAGTAATTTTCAGTCCCATTGAAGCTGGCACATTACTGTGTATTCAAGAAAGACACACAATAAAGGTTCATTAAAGACTTAAATAGTATAAAAAACTGATTTTCCAGCTTATGGAGACAGGCAGAGTAGTAGGATGTGGCTCTTTTCAAGAGCAGTGTATACATTTTGTTTAGAGATATTGGGAAACTGTAAAGCAAGATGTGAAGAAGATCCAAGGCTTGCTCTGACTGCAATTACAGCAAAATCACATGTATGTTTTAGACCTCATGAAAGTATTGGAAAATACAGTTGCAGATGAAAAGTCAGTTCTAATCCATCCTCAAGAACAAGCAGCTAAAATCAGAATGGAAGAGGCAGCTAAAATTAGAATAGAAGAGGAGAGACAGAAGTGGGTAAGTGTGTTTGTATTTATTCTTATCTCAGTTGTCGTGTAAAAAAATGATTTATAGAAGATTTTAAAATGTTTCAGGTTATACAGCAGCTGTAGGTGCTCTTAACATTTAAACTTTTACTGTAACATTTTCTATACTTTTTAAAAGTGATGAAGCTGTAGCTGGAGTTTAAAGTGGAAACTCCCAGTTTCTTCAAATCTAACAAGTGCTGTAGGCAAGGGATATAATTATGGTTTAAATGAAAATCCCAGCTGTACATTAATACCTTTGTTTTATAAAGGGAGGATATAGTCAGAAATACACAACTCTGAAAACTTTACTAACCCTGTGTAATAATGTAGGAAGGTCTATGGGATTGTGTTTAGAGTGACAGGAAAAGCATACAGACCTTGAGTAATTTTATTTTTTGGTTATCTAGGAAGCAAATGCAGAAAGTTTTTTGTGTCTCTGGGAGTGCTATATTTATTATATTAAATAAATATATTTTATATATTTATTTAGAAATTAATAACTTTGTGTATTATTTCATTATATCTATTGTGTATGTGTTTTATTGTATTTTAATTTTTGTTGTATCCTTAGAGACCTACAAGCCGTTATGTGGTGGTTCACCAATTGAAAAAAAAAGTTGAAATTTGGGTCTAAGTGCAGCTTGAAATTGTAGAGTTTAAGTTCAGAAATAAAGGAAGCAAAGTTTTGACAAAATAGTAATATTTTAGGAAAAAAGGCAACAGATCTTTTATGAAAGTGTGGCTACTTTTTTTAACCTTCATTTCCTCCCACTTTGCACCTGGCCAGGTGTACATACTGCTGTGTCCACACTAACTGTTCTCAGGTCCAGCATTTTCTCGGGTTGCTTTTCCTGACATCCCCGTTCAGACTGTCACTAAAGGCTGTTGTCCATGTCATCTTTGCCAGTACTTTGGAATTTTTCTTTGCTTCCATTCTGAAAGCACATATGCTGTTGCTAAGTGTGGATCTAAGTGAATTGTAGCTGATAGGTACATGGAAACAGAATAAAAATAAACAGACTGCTTCAGAGGTTTATGGACTGCTCTCAAAGTGGTTATACATTAGCTAATTCAGAAGCTTTTGTAAAGCTTGAATTAATGTTTAAATGTGTTGAACTCTGATGAAGAACTCAGTAAAATGCAAAATAGATTTCTCAAGCTTAAGAAAAGGACTTCTTTTGGAGTCTTTGGAAAATGATAACGTATCTTGAGTGGGTTCTGATTTTATCCATTTTACTAATTTGAGAACAGGTAATAATGCAATAGTAAATGGATTCAGGGATTGTTAGAGATATTGAGCCAATAAAACAAAATTATTCCTGTAAACTTTGGAACTACTTTTAAAGGCCTGTTGCAATTTGAAAATACCTGTCACAAGCAATAAAATTTCTTCTGTAATTTGGAACAAAGGTTTGTGTGTGGCGGTGTGCATGAGCAGTCTGCTTTCTTTGTCATTCAGTTCTAGAGATTGCCCCTCATTTTTCTTTTCAATAGAAGGAGGAAATAGAGAAACAGAAACAGGAGCAGCTGGCCCTGATTAAAAAAATTGAGGAAGAAAAAGCTCTTTTGGAGGCTGATTATCTGAAGATCCAAATGCAAACGTGTTTGGAGGAGGCTGAGAAAAAAAAAGAAGAGGAAGGGCAAGGTCAGCTGGTGCAAAGCCACAGTCTCCCTTCCACAGATCAGCAGAACCAAACAGAACACGAGGTGAAGAATTACGGAAAATTGTGTGTAGGTTTTATATACTCTTATTGTAAAAATAAAGAACACCATTTACCAATTTTTAAACTATATCAGTGAAGACAGTTTTTATTTCTTAGGCTGTGAATTAGAAATTTGTATGTATAAAAGCTTCCTTTTCTAGTGTTCAAGCTTCTATTTTACATGTATCACTGGATGCAAAGGAGTGGCATGAATCTGTGTCAGGGGGGGTTTAGGTTAGATACTGGGAAAAAAGGTTTTTAACCAAGAGGGTGGTTGGGCACTGGAACAGCTCCCAGAGAAGTGATCACAGCACCGAGCCTGACAGAGTTCAAGAAGTGTTTGGACAATGCTCTCAGGTACGTGCTGTTACTCTTGGGAATGGTCCTGTGCAGGGCCAGGGACTGAACTTTGATGACCTAGTGGGTCCCTTTCAACTCTGATATTCTGTGATTTTATGATTGTAACTTTTGCTATTGTATTGTCTCTCTATGGTCTGAGGGACAGCATGTCTCTATATAATGTCTGTTAGTAAAATCTGATTATAGTCACATAATGATTGTGTATGTAGACATAACCTTTTTCAAGAAGGAAAAAAGAAATCATAGGGGGAAAAAAAAGACGTAAAAATCTGCCTCAGTCTTTGTTTAAATCTCAAACAGCTGCTTAAAGGAGTTTATGGAGGATGTTGAAGGAAAGTTATCTCTTTTGTATATAAAATCTTGATTCACTTGCACAGCCTGTACTCTTTTGAGAGCCTGATTGCCTTGGAAGTGCAGCTATATTGGCTCATTGCTCCCTGAGTTTGCAGGGTATATTTACCTCCTTAGGCTGAGCTGCTCTAAGCACCATTGACTTTGATGGTGTGTGCGGAGAGAGGCTGTAGCTGTGGGCCATCTGTTCTAGAAACTCCTTTAGCTCATTGCCTCAGGCTGAAATCTCACAGACTTCAAACATGGTGGTTCCCAGTGGCTTCTGTAAACTTCGGAGGAAGAACATACAGCTTAAGGTTGTTGCCGTAATAGTTTTCTGTGAGTTAGCTGTGTATGTGCAATTAAAATTATTTTATTTCGATTAGACTGGAGATGCCAATGTATCAGAAACCAGGAGTCCAAGAGAAGACAGTCATATACAGATGATCCATAATTTTCAACAACAGCTTCTGCAGCAAAAAAGGTAAGTGTCTTTATGGAATGTAAAGTGTCTTTATGGAATGCCTGTTCAAAGTAATGTGAATTGCCTTGATTATGGAAATGGATGTTTCTTTTTGCACTGCTCTGAAAAGATTGATGTTTTCACTCTGTTCAGGTTGCACGAACAAACCATTGAAGAAACTAGAAAGAATCTACAGGAGTATCAGAATACACTGAAGCAAAGGTACTTGTCTGCTTCTGCAACACCTCCAAGCTCAATGGAAACAAAATCAGTTAATTTAGAGCCTGTCTCAGAGCCGCTCCTACAGATGCAAGGAGCACAGCCAACACAATACCAGGCATCAGAACAAGTTCATGCCCAAGAATATGCGCCGTCATTACCTGCGTTTTCAGGAACATGGTATATGTTGGAAAAACCATCTTCACAGAAGCAGGAAGAGCAAGCACATAATATTTGTCCTGGAAAATCAGTGCAGTTTTCAGAAGCATCAGAACTGAAGCATGGAGAGTTTCGCTTGCCAAGTGACTGTCCTTCACAGGAGCGAGTGTTCAAAACTGCCAGTAATCATATCAGAGAAGCGTCTCAGTCCCAGTTACCATCAGGGTCAGTCAGGAAAGAAGTCACTGCAGTAAGAACACAACCAGAAGCACGTCGACAACACGTTAGATTTGTGTTGCCTGCAGAAAGTTCCTCTGAGTCTTCAGGAGCAGTACACTCTAAAGAGTTATCTCAGAAGATACCTAACTATCAAACAGAGACAGAAGCTGGAGAAGAGCATCCATTTAAGACATCCCTCATGCTAGCAACAAAGAGATCAACCTCGGCTGATCCTTTAGCCTATCAGCAGGGATCTGTAGAGAGCAGCAGCAAAACAAGCCCTGATCAACTCCTCAATGTTTCTGGACCCATTCTAGTTCATGAAGAATCTAAAGCCCAGGGTGTTGAGGAATTATTGATATCAAAAGCAGGAAATACATCTTTGTTAAATTATTCTGGTATACTGAGTTTAAGGGACAGAGTGTTGGCCTCATCAGAAAGCATCCAAGCTCAGCAAAAGTATTTGAAAGAATTGCAAGAGCAGGTAGATGCACAAAGAGAAGCTCTTCTTTCTAAACAGAGAATACAAGAAAAACTACTTTTACAGAAGCAAGATAAATTGAAGGAACAGATGCAGAGACAGCAAGAGGCTTTGGAAGAATTTCTAAACAAGCAGGTAAGCTTTATAAACACTTTGCATGGTTAATCATCTAGTAGATGGTCAGACTTACAAGTCAATGTTACCAATTAACAGTGTACCCCATAGAGTGTTGATATTTTTAAATGATTTACCATGATGAAAATTTTAATTAGGACTTGTGATTTGTAATGAGTACTTTTTCTCTGTAAAGCTCCAAGAACACAGTTTTGTTCAGTCTAACAGAAATACTGTGAATGTCCGTGCTTGGTCTCTGAACATAATGCCTATTGAAATTGTTACGTTGTCTGAAATACCTGTAGAGGTAGAGTTGTCTTCATATCTATAAATGCACCTCTATGTATAAAACAGCCCTTATATTAAAAACACTTAAGCAGTACCTGAAAGGATATCACAAGCATCTTGAATTGATCATTTTTAAAGCTTGTCTTTTTGTGTGTACCCACTAGGAAATTGGTTTGGCAGCTGCAGTCTTGACTTGTAATTTACTTGTTTCTCAAGTAGAAGTAGAAGTACAGAAGAAAAATCTAGGTTTATTTTTGAGCTTCTAAAGAGCCTCCTTTTGCCTCCTCTTGCGTTTTTTTTTTTAAACAGAAGCCATCTTAGAAGAATAACTATTCCCTGTAGTTTGCGTCTTTTGATTTTGCAGTCTGCAAGCAGCTAAAATTCTTGAATTCAGGAGCTGAAAAACTAAAAGCAGACTTTTTGGAAATTGTTCCTGTTAAAAATGATGAGTACTCTGATCTAATCTCAGGCCTTGAAAATGTAACTAATTGTGTTTTAGCACATTAGGTTTGTAGAGCTCAGTAAAACAGTTCCATGTCCAAATGTTTTTGTGAGCTAAGCAGATCTGTCTGGTATCCTGCATACTTGAACTGCTTTCTCAACATGCCCAATGTTGTCCTGCATGGAATACACACAAGAGAAAATGCTTGTTTAATAGATGAGTATAAATACAATTTTAAATAAAACTGCTTCTCCCCTTCTAAGGTGAGACATCTGTGCCCAAATGAAGAAATGACAGAGGCACAAAAGCCTGACAGGATTAATAGAACTAACTTTTTCCAAGTCTCAGAAAACTACCAGCAAGAAAATTGTGGCAGGAGTAAATTTCACAGAAGTGAAACAATGTCACGGTGCATTGGTGCAGTTGAGCAGACTGGTAAGGCTGTATGTTATTTATTATTATAAATTTTATTGCTTTACAGCTGAGATGGAGTTCTCTTCCATCTCTCCAGGTTAATTTGAGATACGTGTGTGTGTGTGTGTACACATACTATTGCAACATACTAAACTTTGTTTTACAGAACAGTCTGAGAAAGTTCTCTGTAGAGAACAGAAATGGAGATCTTCCAAACCACCTGTGACAAAAGTCAAGTTAGGGCTTGGTCTGGAGCAACATGAACTTAGTGTTATACCAGAGATAGACACACCGAGGAGTTGCAGCCTCTCTTTTGCAGGTAATTTATGAAATATATAATAAGTGGTGTTATGAGTAGTAGATTGAAGGAATATAATCTTTTCTGAAGAATATTTGATATGATTAGGAAATAATAGCTGATGCTGTTGCCTTTCTTAAAGTATAACTTACATACTAGCAAAGTTGTAGTTCAGAAAAGTTTTATCCTATGAGTGTCTGTCTAGGAAAACATAATTTAAGCAAAACTTCATCAGGAAAAGAAAATGTACAGTTATTCCATGACCTGAGTTCCCTTTTGATTTTTCTTTTGGGCAGGGTCTGTGTTAGTAGGCAGTTGTACAGTAACTCTAAAGAGAAGTTGGTAGATTTTATTTGAAGGGTTACCTTTTGAGTGTAGCAAGGAAGTGACTGTGGAATCTTTCAAGTAGGGCATTAGTATCAAGCTTCTACAAAAACTTTTAGACAACCTTTTTAGGTTTTTTTTTTCTGGTTAAAAAACACTCATTGCAAAAAAAATATTTTGGAGAGCAATTAAAATTTTAGAAATGTATTTGTTACAGTCTGCAGGCAATGCTTTGCAATTCTCTATAACGAACATTAATTAACAGGTACAACAAACTCATGTTTTCTGAAAGTAAACATTTAATTTTTTTTTCAATGTCTCCTCACATCTAAAATGTAATGCATATTTTACAAAGTTTTTTATGTTGTGTTCTTAAAAGGGCTTAGCAGAACAATCTGAGTAATTATAGGCCTGTCAGGCTGGCATTCATTGCAAGCAAAACAATGAAACAGCTGACATGGCATATCCTTCGATTAAAGAAAAGTAATTGATGCTAGTCAGCATCAGTTTATGCAGAATAATTCTTGTTGGACCAATTTGATATCTTGATTACATAGCAAGTTCTGTTGGGGAAGGTTTTGATGGAAGAATATATTTTGATGGAAGAATATATATGTTCTCAAGAGCACTTGGCTTAGTAACTTACACTTAGCTGTATAATACTGTTATGATCCACAGGTGATTTATTCCTATATTATCAAACCATTAGTCATGGTAGGTGGTAAAAACTTGAGATTTTTATTGGATTGGCTGGCCAAAAAGGGCTGTTTGTGGGCTGGGTTGTAGAGAAAGAAATCTTTAAACCAGAGCAGAGAAGTTATATTGCCTCTGGGTCTGGAGAAGTTACTGAAAGTTTTGTTGGATTTGCTGTGTGGAAAAATTTGTTTGAATTTTTTTTGAAGAAATACTTAGATGGAGTTAGGAATTAGTTTTTGAGATGTCTATGATCCATATAATCTTTCAGCCTGTATAATTCATATACTGATGTGATATGGCTAAATTAATTAAAATAGAGACCATACAAATTCAGCAGTGTAATTCTGTAGAATAGAATGTGCATCTTAATGTTCCTCCTGAAGTGCAAAACACTTCCTTTTTATACCTAAACTGATTACAGATGTTTTAAATTCAGATAAAACAGATGATGGTACTGGAGAAACTTCTTCGATTTCAGCCTCTGGGGAGTTTGCATGTGTGAAATGTCAAAGTCATGCTCTTCATGAAGGCACCTTTCCTTTGGGCATAACAACCTACAAAGGAAAAGCCTTCAGTGGAAGTCCAAGGCAAACTAATCCGTCAGGGAGATTATTACAAGAATTGCTGATGATGGCTGCAGAAACTTCATATGATTCAGGTGAGGAACTCATCTTCCTTCAAGGAGTTAGGTGAGCGCCATTCAGCATTACTGATTTTACTGCTGTTTATTTGTAGAATATGACTGGACTTGTTAAAGAACATGCAGTGCTCTTTAATGCTACTGAATTTTAAGGCTAAAAAAGGATATTTCAATAAGCACTTGTTTCAGAATGAAGGAGTTTTTATCTTTTGGCTTTTTGTGATCCATTACCATTCTAGTAACAAGTCCACACTGCAGTACACTTCATTGCTAGTCAACAGTTTCTTGTCCAAGGCATGTGCTTTCCATCTCTAACCTTTAGAATTGTAAAGGTTTGCAGATCTTCCAGGTGGGAACCTATTTTGGGCAGACCATTGGCGTTCCTGATTCAGTACCCAGTGATTCTTGTATTGATACAAAGGAAATTAGTGCTTAAAAAGACCTCTGGAGTGTTAATGTGTTGATGTAGATGTCCGCTGAAGGATCCACGTGCATAAGAAATTACTTAAAAATATGGGTGAGACAAAAAATAGAAGGCTGAGGTCATTGTCAGCTCAAAACAAACTTTGAAAGAATCATGTCTTAGTTGTGACAGACATGAAAATCGAGAAATGTAGAATATCTCAAATTGAGAGACTTATAAGGATCATCGAGTCCAACTCCCTGCTTCTCCCAGGATTACCTAAAACTAAACCATTGACTAAGAAACTAACTAAATTTAGTTTCATTTACCTGAAACTAAACATTGTCCAGTTGCTCAGTGAACTCGGATGGCCTTGGTGCTATGATCACTTTGTGGGGAATGTGTCCCAATGACTGACCACCCTCTCTCAGAGAAAAACCTTTTCCTAGTGTCCAGTCTGACCTTGCTCTAATGCAGCTTCATTCCATTTCCTCTTGTCCTATTGCCTTGTTTAGTGTCAGGTAATTATTTTGTATCTGCAATTTCTGTTTAATTAGCGAGTTGTGACTGTCAGCTCACAGTGCATTAGCCTTGAGTCTCAGCTCGTGAGACCATCACAGTGCTGGAGTTGAGCCAGACACCTGGAATTTCCAGGTGTGACGGATCTCCTGACTAGGAAAAGTCTGTGCATAGCCAGTATTCAAGACAGGTCCATTCTGCTTTGACGTTTTCTAGTAGCCATCATAGGCTTTTTACATGCTCCACTGAATGTGTCAAAAGGAACAACGGTGCAATATTGTGAGGACTGCTTTAGCTCTATTCTTGTCTGTCTGTGAAGAGTTTTTATTGAACAAGAACACCTTTGAGGATAGGCCATGTTCATAGGTGGCAGAGTTATTCTGATTCCATAAAACAAAACAAATTGTTTTGGTTATCAAGAAGAAAGTTTTTGTTTGAAAGTGGTTTGTGAATGTTCAAAATAATTTTGTTACAGAGACATTGAAACCTACTAAACATGTTATGGGTAACTTGACTGGCTTTGTAAAAGAACAAAGATGACTAGTTTGTAAAATGTTCATTAAGCAGTTTGAAGCTTATTACAAGATGACAGTGTTGCATGGTCCAGTACAGTTTTCAGTATCCATCTAAAATATTACTGGAGCAGCAGAGGAGTTCTCAGAAATCTAGCAGCGTTCACATGCCCCTTGTTACAAGCCATAAAACTACATAGTACACATCTCCTGATTTTGCTAGAAATTTCGTCACAGGCCCTAAGCTTTAATTTTTCATTTAGTTTGCATTGAGACAGCATTTCCAGTTCAGTTGGATTTACTTGGAATTGGAGTTGTTTTGAATAAGTACATATAAGCTCATTTTCCTTCAGCTGTTTTTTTATTTCTCAGAATGCCCCTTTTGAAGTATATCTATATTTGAACTTAAATTATCATGAAAACATTTTGTCTTCTAGCAATATTTGAAGAAAAGACTTGTATTTTTCTGAGTAAATTGTAGAAGCATTGCTAGAGCAGCTGTTACCAAATTAATTTAAAATATTTTGGTGTAGTGTCTTTTTACATTATAGGCTATTGTATATGAACAATGCAATAGTTTATGTAAGAGGATTAGGAAACTTTATGTGAACATCTATATTAAAAGAAAAAAACCCCAAAGCTTTCTGTGATTATGTGTTTAAGAGGATTGCCCTCTTGAGCAGATCAGCAACCAAAAGTGCCAGCAAATAATCTTGATAACGTGTAGGCTGTGAGGCTCTCTCTGGTACTTTCAGTAACTAGTGTGGTATTTCAGCAAGAAAATCTACAGTCCCTTGCACTTCAAATACAAAGTTTCTGAAGGGAAAACTTAAGGTTCATTTTAGGTTGTTGCTTATGATTTTCTTATGTAATTTGGCTTTTTAATTTTTTTTTGCTACTTAATTCTTACGAGAACATGTTTGCATTTTTCCCCTGTTTTCAACATGTAATTGTATCTCTGCAGGTAAGAGCAAATGAGTGCTTTGTGTGATCTTTGACCTTGTTCTTTGAAGTTATGTTCTTGGTGGTTTCAACCTTTGACCAAATAATGTATGTCTTTACAACTTACAAGTTGTACTGCTTTCATGATTACAGAACCACTAGATGTGTACAAATCCTTACTCACTGCTCACGTGCTTTTTCAAATCAGAAATAAAAGATAAAAAGATAAAGTTGGTAAATCTGCTTTTAACATGCAGATGCTTTATCAACAAAGGTGAGTTTCCTTTGATAGGAGAGATTAGGTAACAGGCAATTTTTAAAAAATGTCTGTAATCAACTGCCTGTATAATTTGCCTCTCAAATGTAGAGGCAGCCATGTCTGCCTGTAAAATGGGTCTGAAGGACTGCTCGTGGTTAGGGGAGGATGAATGCCTGTGCTCAGTGCTGAGTGGTTGCAAATGCTACACAAACTGACTGCTGAAGTGATGTTGCGTTGAGTGCCACCAGTGAGTCTAAAATCTGAGTTGCTCTTTTACATGCCACTGATGCATGATAGGATGACTTGGGAACTTTGGACCCTTGGTGTTCTTTCCAATGCTGTTTGGTTAGAAAGGGCCAATAGAATTCAAACTTTTAATAGGGAATAACCCTGCAGATGAGACAGGCAGTTTGATGACATATACTTAATTTCCTTAGGAAGTCAGCTTGGAGCTAGTGACTAGGTTTGATACATACACATCTTTCACAGGACATATCAACAGGCTTGTCTCCTTTTATTCCTCTGGAGTGGTTACCTTGAGCAGTGTTCCAGATGTGATTATCTTCATGCCTTGCTACTCTGTACAGGAATGTTATTCCAAACATAACCTTTTTTTTTGTGATCCAGGCTAACCTAAGATTTCAATTTATTTTTAGTAATCACAAATAGTCATCCATAATTCAGCATTTAAACAGACTGTCTTTTCCATTACCAGTTTAGCTTTTGTTTGTTTGTCTGTGTGGCTGGATTTGTACTAATCCCCTTTTTTATGTTGTCTTCACTGAATGGTTGGATTTTCAGTCATTTGTCTTTCAAATTGCACCCTAAAAGAATTGTTGCTATTTTACTGCCATTTCTGTTGGGGGGGAAAAAAAAGGCATTTGGGATATTAGAGATTCAGCTTTTAAATACAAATTCTTTGTGACATTGTGGTGGCCAGGAAGTTAGAACATGAAAGTTCCATGTCGATGTCAGGATGCTGTGAGGAACATGAACCTTGCACTATTATTTTAGAGGAAGAAGTGAAGACTGAAAAACCCTCCTTTATGAACCACCAAATACAGGATTTTTCAGGATATTAATATAATAAAGTCATGGGATATGAGCATGCTATAAACCAAATTAAATAATTTGGTTTATAGCACAAAATTGATACTGTTCATCCCTGGTATTAGTATCATGAGAACAATGCAGGTTATTACAGTACAGTAAAGAAACATTTGTAACATAGCTGTCCATAGAATTTGTATACAAGAGATTATTAAATGCTTGAATCTCATCTCTAGTGTATCCTGAATTACTGCCTTTCATGGTGATATTCTATAGAAAATAAAACAACTTCTTTCAGAAAAGTATGTCTAATGTTGATGGAAAGGTATCAGGAAATGGAGAATTATGTGGTAGCTTGTTCCAGCATTTACTTTTGTATCAAAGTTTAAAATAAATAGTCTGTTTCTAGTTTCTGAATGTCTGACGGCCATTTCTAGACACTGCTTCTTGTTACTACTTTAAGTTTAGCAATCTTTTGTACTGTGCATTTTTTCTTCTATGGAGCTATTTAAATAGCAATTGATTAGTAGATTGCAGTTTTCATGCTTCTTCAAGGAATTTTCTGGAAGGCCTTGCTCATTTTCAGGATCCTCTGTCTCCTGTATCCTGCTCCAAGGAAGAGGAGCAGACTTGAGCAGAGTGCTTGGTCTCTAAATACATGTGTTTTAGATGTATTTCCTTTCATGTTTTGTACTTTCTCCTAAAAGTCTGCTGGGTAATAGTGGCTATAAGAAACCTTGAATTTTTTTTTCCCTCTCCCTGAAATGAGTTTTAAAATGTTTCATATTTATTGAGAACACAGTCTTTTTATTGTCACATCATATCAATACATCGCTGGTGTTGCTTTACAGAGGAAACATACCCGTTTTTTTACAGTATGAATTAGAACAACTAGAGTTTGCCATCTGGTAAGAAACTGATTTTCAGCATATGCAAACTACAAACTAGTGTTAGGATTCACAAAATGTTAGATCTGCCTAGGGACAGAGTCTTACAAAAGCTGGGGATTTGAAATGTCTCTGTCATTAGCAGCCTTTTTCGAACTGGGAGAAAACATACCTACTTCACTTGTGTTTCATTTCAGTTTCATACTTAGCACTTCTTTCTTGAAAACTATTCTGGAAATAAGAATATGTATTTGTGTGTGACAATTAATTTGTAATCATCGAATTGTCAAACTTTGAAGGTGCTTATCAGCACTGAATGCAGAAATGGCATTATTTGGGTGCCGCTGTGGTGGTTTTTTTGCACAGATACTGATCTTTCTTATTTTTATGTGTAAGAGTATTATGGCAAAAGTGACTCAGTTCCATGGTCGTAGTCATGCTGAAGTTAAGCAATTCAGTGTTTCTGGTTTCTCTGATTTACTTGGGATGTGTGCTTTTGTTTGTAATCATCGTAATGGTAGATTGTAAAAGATTCTCCCCACTCCAGTGAAATGACTGCAGTAACACTGGCAAAGCCACGTTTCATTCTGCTAAGCCAAAGCAGAATGCTCTGTGGAGAGCAGTCAGGGTAGTTAGAAATTTTAAGAAGGCTGGTCAGGGAGGATGACAGGGTTCTGATGAAATTGGTGGTATGGTGGAGCAAAAACTGTTGTGTAGGTGAGAGGAAAGTGGTTGAGGATGGGCAGAATCAGTGCCTGAAGAGTGAGGCCAGCAGCAGTGGCGTGTTACTGCCCTCTGCTGTGCATTGCTGACTATGAACTCGAAAATTGCTTTTTATTCCTTACTGCTTTTGTGTTCAGCCCAGTCCCAGGATTCTCAAGTGTCTCAAGATTCACCAGTTGTCGCTGCTGAAGGTGGAGAGAGACTTAGAACACGTTCTGGACCATCACTGAGGCTTGATAATACGGTTGGTCACATCAAAATAATCATATAACTCACGCTTTATTTTGTGATGGAATCTTTCTTTCTCATATTGGGTAGCTAAGAGTGGGTGCACTATTCTAGGTGCAGCAGTAAAACAAGCACCAAGTAAAGAGGTAACCACTGTGATGGATCTGCTCCGTTCCTGTTCAAACAGCATGGGATGCTGTTGCTCCTCTGTCAGGGCACGCCATGGGCTTACACTCAGCTTGCTGAGACTCCTTTTTTGCAGTGCTGCTCCCCAGGCAGGCCCCAGCTGGGGCTGGTGCTCTGACTTCTTCCTTCCCAGTGGCTGGACTTTGCATTTGCCCTTGCTGAGTTACGTACCATTCCTGCAGAGGCAGCCTCAGAGGTCCCTCTGCATACCAGCCCTGCTGTTCAGTGCATGGGATGCTCCTCCTGTCTTAATGGATCAGCAAATTTGATAAAAGCGTGGTGTCACCTCCTCTGGGTCATTGCCGAGGACAGAGCCCTGTGTACTTGCCCCACCTCCACAGAGTGTGTAACCCTTCAGTCACTGACTTCTGAGCCTGATTATCCAGCCAGTTTTTTTACCCTTCTTACTGTCCATCCATCCATCCATCCATCCAGGTTGCAACATCCAAACTGAGATCATAGAATATTGTGAGAGTGTTAAAAGCCTTGCCAAAACCAGCACCAATCTCCCTCCTTTCTCTCGCTCAAAGATTCCATCATTTTGTTAGCAGATAAAAACAGTATTTAAAACATGCTCCATATTACATGGATATAGAAAAGTACCTTAGGATGTAAATGTTTTATATGTGTATGTTAAATATATTTGTATAAAGTAGTATGCAATGAAAAATGTAGCAGAAGGATTTCCTAGATTTTTTATGTTCTTAGGGCACATTTTAAGTCAGAGTTTGAGAAAAACTGCTCACAGCTAATTCTTCAAAATTCTGAAGTACAAGAACCTTCATTATCTGCTTCATGACTTTGTAGAGCTCACCTTAAAATTAAAGAAGATAATGCTTTAGAGAGGATTTTGTATATTTTAGTTTAATTTCACAGAATTAGATTTTAAGTCTCCTGCATGCAAAAAGCTCAATATTGGAAGTACTTGTAAAATGAATGAGTTTTTAATGTTTTGCATACATGTCCCTCTGAGATCCACAGTTCTACTGAAGTGGATCTGTGATGAGAAATAGCCAAATCTGACCACCAGAAGATAAAACAATCTTCCAGGTGTCATGATTTTTATGCAGTTCTGAGAGGCTTTATATGACTGTGAGAGTGTGTGTGTGTGAGAGAGAGAGAGAGCGAGAGGTGGAGGGGGAAGGGGTTGTTGGGGAGTGATGTGCCTGGGACATGGGGTGTGGATGTGTGGTACTGAGCAAGGATGAATCTCTGTTTGCCTGACTGTGCAAAACATGAAGGCTCCTACACTTGAACTGAGCTCAGAATAAAATGTGTGGGTTTAAAGCTTTACTTCTGAACATGTGAATACATGGTAATAGGTGTGTTACTTCATCCTAGGAAGTACTAGGTTCAGAGGCATTCATGCAACAAATACCCTGTGAAGTAACTTCAACAATTTCCACTGGCAGCTTTTCAACCAGTGAAATGCTGAATGCAAGCCCTGTTGACGCTGGTGAGTGTTCAGGTTTTGTTGTTCTTGTAAAAGGAAAATCATGGTTTAATTTTATGGCAGGATGAGTCTTAACTCACTGAACATAAGTTCTTCTGAAATAAGCTTATGTCAGACTTCACTGAAGGTTGATTAATACATCTTACAGAGTTGAGTATAACCAGAATGTTTTCTTAGGTGCTCATGATTTTTTACCTTTATAATAATTTAACATTATAATACATCTGCTTTGGAAAAGGATATTTTGAGTTTTATTATGCAACTGTAACATTAGCAGTTTTCAAGTGGCAATTTTTGTTTTAAAAATTATCTTCAAATGATACACTGGTAAAAGTTTCCTAATCAATATATATCATGGATTATTGCAGAGCTATGATTGTCTTGCTCTTAAGAGAATTGTTCCAGTATCTGCTTGTCACCACAGTAATTCTTAATGACTTATCTGTGAAAATGTCACTTGAATGCCATATTAAATTTTAATAGTTTTCTGGGAAATACATGTTCTTACTATTTTTTGTCTGTAGTCTGCCTCTTGATGTTAGTTTTTCATAAAATCATAAACAATTCCTTTATAATAAATAGATAAGTGCACCTGACATTCATACTTGTGAACATGGAAGTGAGTTTGAAATTGATTAAGTAATGACCCTTGGATTTACTTACTTTAATATTGTGTTATTCTGACGCACATCTGGTTTCTTAAGCAATGTGTATATGAATTATTCCATGTTTATAAATCAATTTTTGAAGATTACAGTTCTTACAGCCTGAGATTTCAGTGGCTCATTTTGACCCTAATGTTTCAAACTAATGTTATTTTAAGTAGTAAACTTCATAACTCATGTGACAAATGTGTGTTTTATTGATGTAAGAAATCTAAAGCAAATTCTAAAATCATTTGCTTGTAGTTTTTCTTCTCTGTTGTTTTTTTAGTTGTGAAAGAAAAATACCAGAAGTTGACTAAATAAGTTTTTCAAGTTTTGCTGTGTCTTCACCATACACTCAGTGCTTAGTAATGACCTTTTCTGGTAGCTTTGTGCAATTCTTCTGTAAGCTTATAGAGGAAGAAGGATTGGTGTGCTGTCTAGGAACATGATTTTGGTTGTTTTGATCCCTTGGATTTCTAGTGTTGGTATTAAGCAATTTCTGTTTAAGCACAAAGAAAGCCACCGTGGGATGTCATAAAGATATTCAAGGTCGCATGAAAGGATTGACACATTTATATGCAGTAGGAGGTAAAAATGTGCTAGCTAGCATAAAATAGCAGTATTAATCCTTTTCTGATTTTATAATTTCAGTATTTCCTAAGTCCACATTCTGTAAAAGTGCTAAGTACTGCTTCCTAATTAGATATTAGCAACTTGTATTTGTGAAAATGTGTGGTAAGGTTTGTAGGAGCGTTGAGAAGATACAATTAAAGAAACAAAACCCCAGAACTCTTTATGACTACTTCAGGATATTAAACACTGTCTTTTCAAATAATGTAATGAAAGTGATTTGTATGCAAAACTCTGAACACCTAACTTATTATTTCAGGATTGTCTTCTGATAGTAGAGAAGACAGAATTCTGCGAGAAGCAGAAAGCCACCCTTGGAACCCCTCACTTCCTTTTACCTTGCAGCAGAGGCAAGAGAATTTGTCTGGAGCATCTGAAAGTCAGTTGTCTGAAGGAAAGATGTACTTTTATAAAGAAAACCACATACAGCAGATCTTGGGGAGACCTACTGGGAACTTGAACTCTTACTCAGAGGACAATACACATTTCCAAGGTATTCATTATTTTATAGCATTTTTGTGCTGCTCTTTAATCATACAGAATGAGGAGCTTGCTCAGTCTTAGGCATTTGTCTGTATTATTTATATTCAGCTTACATTTTAAAGTCAATAAGGAGTCTACATGCATGAATTCAATACTTTGATGTTCTTGGAGCTTGGTGTTAGGTACATGTTCACGAAGCATTATCTAGTGCAGAAAAAAAAAAGATAGACTGACCATGTCTCTGTCAGCTTCCTGCCACTGTGGTTGGGCTGTTTGCTACTGTACCATTTTTGTTGCTTGTTTATGCACAGCTTTCACTTCAGGAAGGTAGAGAAGTACTTTATAATACTTTATTTTTCACAGAGGGTCACATAGTTGGTGAAACTCTGACTGGTTGGTGGAACTTTTATGCTGTCTAGAAAAATGTAGCAATTCATGAAAATTAAGAACATCATTATTAGCTATCATGAAGATTTAACTCAAATCACTTCCTCCTGGAATGCTTGAAAACCTCAAATCATATAATTATAGATTAATCTAGACCAGGAAGGACTTCTGGTTATGTGGCCCAAATTCTCCTTCCTGCTGACAGCAGAGCCAGCTTAGACCAGGTTGCTTAAGGCCTTGTCCAGGCAAGTTCTGAGTATCTCCAAGGACAGAGATTCTATACCCCCAAGCAACATTTTAATAATTTTCTTCTTTGCTTGTTTATTTTTTTTTTTCCTTTTTTCTTTTTTTACACGTTCAAGGAGACTGCATTTTCTTTAAACTGACAGGATAGATTTAGATTAAATACTAGGAAGAAGTCAACCATAGTGAGGGTGTTGAGGCACTGGTACAGGTGCCTAGAGAAGTTGTGGATGCTCCATCTCTGGAAGTGTTCAAGTCCAGGTTGGATGGGGCTTTGAATAATGGGTCAAGTGGAAGGTGTCCCATTGCAAGGGGCTTGGAAGCAGATAATCTTTAAGGTCCCTTCCAACCCAGGCCATTCTAGAATTCTCTGTACTGTCTCTTAGGAAGTAGTAAACAGCAGACATTCTTTGTACCACTTCCCTCACACCCCCAGTTCTTTTAAAATCGAACAATGTCATTTAGCTTCTCTTTGAACATAATATGCTACATCCATCCTCTAATCATCCTTGTGGCTATTCATTGGTCTTGTTCCGTTGTGAGTTTTGTGCCAAGAAGCCCAGACTACTTCTGATGCAGTCTCACAAGTGCTGAACAGAGAACTTACAGACTTCACCTTTTCATTTGAAGAAAAATAAAATTGAATCAGTGTAGCGCTTTCTCACGGCTTTTTATACCTGTATTGTGTCAGAGTCAAAGAATTGGATGCTGTAAAGATTTCGTTTTTACAGCTGATATTTGTATACCTGCAGAATTCTATAGGCTTTATTTACTGTATATAGAAATAACTTGTGATATGTCCATTGTTTGGGGCTTTGGGTGTGGTTTTTTTGTTTTTATGTGGGGTTGTTTTAGGAGTGGGGGTGATGTTTGTTTGTTTTTAAAATAACCTCTTTTCTTATAGCTCTAGCAACTGAACTCTATTTTCCTGAAATCGAGAGACCTTTTCCAAACTTCCATCACCAGCTCTTTCAGCCTTTGGAACCAAGTGTTGACTTGGATACATCATCATCATCATCCTGTTCTCAATACAGAATTTCACAGCACAGTAGAGAATTTAGCAAGGTACTGCAGAAAATACTCTGGTAGAGGAAATACTTTGGCTTAAGATTTTTGTAAGATTTAAATGGATAATCTCTACACTGTGTTCTATTTAGAAGAAACACAGTAGTATTTTTTATATATGTAGATTGCTGATTGTAGCAGAAATGTGACCCAAAAATCCAACACTACCTTTTTCTTTTTATCCTTCGTATTTCTGAGAAAATTAATCTTAAATCAAAATTATTTTTTATACCACTAGACTTCAGAATTTTCAACAGAAAGTCCAGATGTGTTTCCATTTCTAGAAGTGGAAAATTCCAGTTGGAATGGACAAAGAAGCACTCTGCCTTCTAGTCTCAAAACAAATGGGCAAAACATGACATCAGAAGAAGAGTCTGCTAGAGAAAATGTTACTCCAGGTATGTAATGTAGTCAGATCAGTGCTTTCAAAATCAGCTTCGTGCCAGTGTGTAAATGCCAGCCCTTAGTGTGGATTTGCAGTGTTGAAGTGGGGACAGATCTCGCTTCTCTCAGCCCTGCTTTGAAATGTCTTAACTCTGCTGCACTCTCACACACAGTCTCCTCCACCACCTTGAAATGTAGAACTCCTAAATTTTTTGAAGTTCATTTCTTCAGCAGTTAAGACTGTGATACAAAAGCAGACCAGCTCATTCAAGTCACTGTAATGGATATTATGTTACTTATTCTTTCTGGGTGATTTGGTTAGCAAAGAAATATCAACTCTGGCTGAAACTGTCCTTTTTCAAATATTTGTTCATGCATATCCATTACTTTGTAAGTTTGACTAAGCTAAGGAGGTTCCAAAAACTGATTAAAATTTCGTTCATATGTTACAGTCTCTCTGAACTGACTCATTTGTCTTTTACATACATTGTGTTCTTCAAGAAACAATTCCATTTTCCTTTCCCGCTGTAAAGTCACAGCAGTATATTGCACACTGCGATACTTGGTCTGATTACAGAACTGCCTTACCTCTCTACAAAATAAAGTGGAGGATAAGACAGCAACTTTTGAGCTACAGTGTTGTAATTAATTTAGTGGATTAGAAGTTTATGATTACGTTAACTGCAGCTTAAAGCAGGAAAAATATTTTTAAATGTTTTGCAGTTAAATTGAAATTAACTGGATATTTCATGTAATTCTAGATCCTAAAAATTCTAAATGCAGCTAGTAGCAATCTAAATATTTCTGGAGCAAGAATCAGGCGTTTCAGTGTTTCAAGATGCTCCAACAAAAAGCTGAACAGCAACAGGAAATGGCACAATAATTTAAGTAATAGATGTAGTTATAATGTAAATGTTATTGGTCAGTTATATTTGTGACTTGCAAAGTAATAAAAAATGCTAGAAGAGGTTGACACTTTCTGAGTTCGTGACTGTGGTCACAGCAAATAGGATTTAGGAAGCTTCATTCTAACGTCAAACCATTCTGTTTCTAAATTGCTTATAAGTACAATCTTTGTGGTTTAACTGCAATATCTTCCTGTCTCTTAAGCGTTTTTATAATCCCAAACCAATTATTGTTGTGCTTCAGAAGGAGGGGAAAAATAAAATAAACAACAGGCTAAGCAGGTGAAAACTGTTTTGGATTGTCAGTTCAAGGAAGGCTGATTCGCAACTGCATCATCCAGAGAATTCTCTGTTGATGGCTGATGTTGCAGTGTAATTGTTCCCTCCCCATTAACAGCTGTTTATCAGCAGACAATATTCTTTATACATGTAAAACTAGGTATTTTCTATGTATCAAAGAGTGCAAAAAAAAGTCTAAAGGAAACCATTAAAGGTTTCTGTGGTACATTCTGATGTGTATAAAAAGCTTGGTGATAGCACAATACTGGACTCTGAGCAACTGATTTTTATCAAATTTAGGACACAAAAAAGTGATATAAACAGCACTGTTGTTTGTTTGGCAGATGCTGTTCTGCTGAAATGCCTCCCCAGTAATTAATGTTGATACCCAGTCTTTGTCTTTGCCCAGCTTCTTCTGGGGAAAAATGATGTCTTGACTTGTATGCTCAGATAAAGAAGGATACTTTAGGGTAGAGTATTGTACCTTGTAGTAACAGTAGTCTTTGTTCCAATTTGAATGTTGTGTTCTAATTTGAAGATTTTTCTGCCCAAGTAATGGTGCTTTGGATCATTTTCTTTCTGATTTAGAGACTTGGTTGCAGGCCCAAAAGAGACTCAGAGGACTTACATTTACAGAGTATAAGCTATAAAATATGTTGACTTCAAGTGTAGTTATGTCACCACCACCACAAAGTCCGTCCCTAAACATATTCTAAGAAGCAGCAAAAAGTGTTGTTTCTGGAAATTTTTGTGTACAGTGATGGAATAAATTTCTGTAATGTTAATGGTATTATGTTTGAGGAAACTTAAGCAGTTTTTTTAAAAAATGCTTCTTCCTATTTACTGGACTTCTTGTTACATATTATCAAAAAGTCCTATTATAGAGAGACTTAAAGTGGAAATTCTGTTTTGTTAGCAAGAAGTTTGACTTTTGACAATTTTTGAAACAGGATCTGAAGAATCTTTTCACCTATTGCAATTAGAATCTACTCTGAGTGATGAGTGTCAGAATGCTGATCAGCCAGGGGATCTTAACACTGCGTCACAGAGACTTTTAGAACAAAACCCTGAAATTACCAACAGAGGCAATGAGAACTGTATTTCACCTGCAAGTGAATATGAAGAGTTGTCAAGAAGTATGGGATGTATTAATTTCCAGTGTTCAGTGGAAGATCTGCAGAATGAAAGTATGATTCAACTGGAAGAGCAAAAATCATTTTATCAACTAGATACCACACCAGTTACAATGGATGAAACTTTCCCTCAGCACTTAGTAAAAGAGACCATGTCTTCTGAAAAATCCCCTTTGAAGGCATTTGATAAGAAGAAGCATGTGAAGCTTCCTGAAAAATCAGTTCATGCAGATGAAATAAATAAAGCTGTGGAGCTGCATTCTCAGTGCAATATGGATATAAAGGAGCCAGATCAAAGATTTCCAGAAGGACAAGAATCTCTGAGGGTTCTCAGAGAAACCAACTTGGAAGACTCAGACATCCATTTGCACACTGTTGTACAACAGAACAGTTCTTTACTCCAAAGACATGAAAAACATTCTCATCCTGTGCCCAGAAGCTCATGTCATATTCCAGTCTGGGTGAGTAGAACAGATTTCCAGAAGCAGGGGGTTTGTTGTTGCACAAAGTTATTTTAGACCTTTAATATCTAAAAGCTTGGCAAATGTTGATTTTACAATTCTAGTTCCTGTTTCCTGGAGTTTTGCCCTACTCCTTCTTTCAGATCATGGCACTGAGATAATTAGCAGTAGCTTAAATGAGCTGAGTTGCCAGGATGGTTGGAGGAGCTGTAGCATCTCCACTGCATCTCCTTCTCTTAGCACCAAGTGATAGAGCTCATGCAGCTGGGTTACATGGCATGGGTGCCTTACTGAACAGCCCCTGGCCCTATTTAGAAGCCTGAAGGAGGTAAATAAATTAACCAAAGCGTAAGCAAACATAAAGAAATAGCATTGATGTAGCTTTAAAAAAAAAAAGTTTGCCCTAGAACTAAGTAATTTAAACTTGAGGAAAGGGGGAGTTTTTGTAGTTGTTTGGTTGCTTTAGGTTATTTGTTCCAGCTTTTTGAATTCTGATACACAAGTGTATTTAATTTACTGCTTGGGGCAGAAAGGTTTTCTTTCTTCTGTTTGTTAGATGAGCCTCCTTTTTCTGAGAACAATTGTTGCTATTACTGAAAACACGGGGTTTTTACTTCTTTTCCTTATTGATGTCTTGATTAATTTATTTTCTAGGAGACTGAGTCAGGGTTTGGTATTATGGAAGAACCTGAGCTCACTCTGATAAGTTCCAATGACATCAGTATTGTAGAATCAGACATTGACCATCCTAACCAAGAGAATATTAAGGAGGATGCAATGGATAACCCAGAAGGTGTGCATCAGTCTGAATGTAATGTTTTTACTGAGGTGAGCGTTATCTAATGTGATTCTGTTTTGAACTTAGTATTAATCACAATAAGGAGAGGTCCCCCTGTAGCAGGTCATCCACTGTTGAAAAACAAGAGAATGTTGGGTTCTCCAAGCTTTGTTATTGCTTTGGATCATCCTGGTTTGATGCTATGTTTTCCAGACTGATGGAATAGCTCTTAAATTTGGGTTATTCCTTAGCATCACTACCTTGTCATATTGATGCAGATGGAGTTTGGGAAGACTTGCTGCAAAAAAGGAAACCATCTATCTTATTAGTTGAAAATTTGAACAAAAGGAGAGTATGGGATAAAATGAAAACTACAAACTAAACAGGAAAACAAAAAGGAAAAATCCCTCACCTTGTGAGGATGGACCAGTACCAGGCTGACACAGCAGTTTGAGGCTTATGAGGAAGATGAATCAGCTCTTCATAGCTGCCACACTCAGTTAGCCTGTGATGGTGTTTTTGCTGCTTGCTTAAATAAAGCAAAGGCTGTAAATTGCAGAGGGGTTGGGCTATAATGAGACAATAGATTGGATACTGAAGCAGTGATGTAGAACCAGGTAATCTGTTAGGTGAACTGGATTAGATTAAATCATGTACTAATTGCCAGAAGCATCTAGAGAATTCCTAGAAGTGTCTGAGGTTGGGTCTTTATCAAGCAGCTGATACATGGGTGAGGTGGAGGTTGGCAGCTGGAGGCTGTACTGCTGCAGTGGGTGCCACCTGCCTCTGGGAAAACGGGGGGAAAGACAGAGCAGGAAGAGTGATGGGGAGAACTGGAGAGAGCAGGAGGAAAAGAAAAAAATTAGATTTGCAGACCTATATTAAGAACAAGCAGATGAAATCTGGTGGGAAAAAAAAGTCTTCAATGGATGTGAGATGGTTTGGGTTTTGGGTTTTTTGGGGTTTTTTTGGGAGGGGTGGTTTGGTTTGTTTTTTTTCCTTAGTTTTAACATGGTTTTAGAAAACAGCTTTCTCATACTTATTACTAAGATTAATTTCTGATTTTTCTTTGCATCAGGCATAAAGGCAAAATAATGTCTTTTATTTGCATTGTGTCTGTGCTAGTGGTAATAGTACTGCTTCACTGAAATCTGTGGTGTATTTTAAGCATTTCCAATCCAATCACTGATCCTTTTGAAACAGGAGAGAGAATTTTTACCACTAGCTCCAGATGCAGATTATTCAGCATTCTTAAGGCCTGACAGTTCTCCCAAAGCCCAGAGTCCCAACGAGAGTCACTGTCCATCACATCAGACTGCAGGTAATTGTGTGGTACTTCAATACTCTGAAGCTGAAAGTATTTTTGTAGTATTAAAATCATCAATAAAATACACCTCTCATTTGGAAAACAGAGGTGCTTTTACTTGGGCAGGTGCATCCTGGTGCTCAGGCTTGGTCTGCAGTACCTTTGACCCAGGTTTAGTGTGTGTCACATTGACTTGTCTCTTCTGTGCCAGGTTCTCTCTCATGAAACTTCAGAATCTCTGCACTACACTTGTGTTGTAATGACTTAATTTTGAAAAAAATCTGTTGTCATAGTTTATGTACCTTCGTTTATTTCTCATTTTCTGTTAGTTCCCCAAGTCCTGTAGCCAAAGAATTACCCTTTTTTTTTTTTTTCCTGTTCTGATGATAGTGTGGAACAGTAGTAAAACACTGACTTTTTGTCTGTCCAAGATGAACTGCAGTAACATGAAAAACAGGAATTGACAGAACTTAACTGTGTTAGGGACTCATCATGTCTTCAATATGTTTTGAGGCATCAAGATGCTTTCAATGCAGTATTTGTCACAGCATTTGCCTGGGCAGACCAGCTGACCATTACTGGATTCCATAGGCCTGAACTGCTGCCTGTTGTGCAAGATGCCTCATCATTCAATGTTGTTCTTCTCATGCTATTTACAAAAGTGCTCAAGCTCAGCATTTTAGGAGAAGGACCTTGAAATGCATGACTTAATGCTCATTGTTAACAGTGAGAAATGTGGAGACTTTTCCTTTTCTTTCAGTGATGCTGCTGGAATTTGCAGCTACACCCGGAAGTTTGCAAAAGTCTTTTTTAAAAAGAAAGCAGAATTTAATCCAGGAATCTCTGAAAAGAGTAGAAGCAATAAAAAATAAGGAGAGAGAAAATGAAAAGCTGGAAGCAAGAAAGCTTCAAGGCAGAAAGTCTGAGAATCGAAGAAGCAGACAGAAGGAGTCTGGTCTTCTCTCTGGTACGTTTATGTGGGGACAAGACAGAGCATTAGGTATCCCTTCAATTGCTGTTTTATATCAAAGAATAGATTCTGTATTTGCTATGTTTGCTATTTCAGACTGAGATATTCTTTGTTTTCTCAGGGCATCAGGGAGCTTTGTTTTTTCCCCACTGTCTGGCTGCCTCTTCAGTGTTGTAAAGGCCCTTACGGGGCTCTTCATATTTCATGATCAGCCCACCTTTGTTGTCATAAAGTGCCTCTGCAAACAACAGGTGCTTGTCACAGAACAGCCACATTAAGCAACTGGTGCATCTCTGGTGCCCAGTCCTGGGGACTTGGAGGTTGGCTGTGGAGAGCCATCGAGTGTCAAGAGTGAGACTGGGAAGGTTTATTTTTACTCAGGATGTCATCTCTGTTGCGTCCATTCTGCTAGCTTGTTCTGGTTTTTGTCATGTCATTTAAAAATCTTTGAAAATCTCTCATGCTTTTGAGTTACCTCAACTAGAGATTTAAATTTAAGATATGTTTGGCTTCTTTTTTTCCCCCCTAGGAAAAAATGGTGCACTTGCCAATCAGTTGAAAAAAGTAGGAGAAGTGAAAGTATCTTCTCCAGAGGATAGGAAGTCTGGAGAAACTGAGATGCACCAGCGTACATCCAGGTATTGCATGAACACAAGTGGGAGAAGTTTAATTTAAAAAACTCCAACAAAAGTAGTTAATCTGTGTCCTGTGAGAGCTGCTGCTCAGTTTGTGCTCTTCCAGCTGGACCCAGTGCTGCTTAACACTGAACAGGGGGGAGAGGAGCCAGGTGTGTTTGATGCAGGTACCTGCTGGGAAATGCCCTTGCAGAGGTGGCACTGATGAAGGTCACCCTGCTGCTGTCACCGCGCTGAGGCAGCCGTGCCACTTACTGCCTGACATGGGATGAAAGTTGATGGGAAGTTCCCAGTTGCACTTGGGCACTTAGGAGCAGTAACATGCAGCAAGTGCAGCTCTGAACAGGGAGGGTGTTTGTTTGATGCAGCTGAAAAAGTTTGAAGTGATTCTGGATTACTGGAGCATGGAGTCAAATTTTTGCAATTGCTAGCAACTGAGCAAGGGCAAACCCTTAAGCTTCTTAACTTACTCCAGCTTTGCCACTTCCTTCCTGCTCAGACACTGATTTTTTTTTCTTACTGTTTTCAGACTTTATAATCAACTTGCAGAAGTAAAAATCAGAAATGAAGAAAAAACAAGGCAAGAAACTTACGCTAAAAACAGAGAAAAGGCTAAAGAGTTTCAAAAGGTAATAGTTTGCTACAGTGTCCTCTTAACCCCTTGGTCTCATGATTTCACTGAGCTTCCAATCAGAGTAATTGAGGTGTGGTGTGAATGGAGCTGAAATGGAAACCCTTAAACCAGTCTGGATGTTAAGTGATGCGGTTGCTACATCCCATGTAAGAATTTCCTTGTCAACACAACAACTCAAGTTTTCTCCAAAAAGCTTGCCTGCTTTAGGCTGAATTTTTTTATGACAGGAGTTTGAGCAAAAAGGCTCCAGCTGCTACAAAGTCTATGTGACAAAAGAACAGCAGGCTTTTTTAGTCCAGACTTGACCAAATTTCCATTTTAAGGCAGCATTCTGGGTTTGGTGGTTTTCAGGCTGCTTTGGCTACTCCAGGTATGCCAAGATTGTGGGCATGCCCAACCTTAAAGGTGCAAGAATTGTGTTTGGGTTTTGATGGCAGTTGCTGTGGAACAGGACTGAACAAGAGGCTTGGATTTGTCAATTCCCCCATTCCCCTGTTGGGCCTCAGAAAATTGAAAGGAGGGAAATGCTTGATAATCCTGACAGGCTTATGACTACTATGGGAGATCCAGGTCCAATTCCTGCCTTTAGCCCTGACCACCTCAGCTACTTTGTGGTGGAATGAATTGCTGCTCTTGTTACAGTGCTTAACAGATTCCATAATTAACAGAAAAGAGAAATAAGCACACCCTCCCCCCTGCCCTGTAATCTACGGCCACTCTGGAACAGGGGCAGGCACTGCACTCACTGCTGTCCAGACCAGCACTGCCCATTCCTCACGTTCAGGTTACAGGCACAGCAGCCAGGCATGCTGGCTTTAACGCAGTCACTTCGCCTTCAGCACTCTAGATGGTTTTTTTGGCTTGGTTTTTTTTTTTCAGAAAATGCTGGAAAAACTGCGAGCCAAGAAGACGTGGAAAGCACCTTGACAGGCAAAGACTTTGAGGAACAAGGACACACGGTGGTACTGGTACAAGCCAGGCCACTGAGGGATGAAGCTGCAATGGTGAATTGTGAAGCTATTTAAGAATCCTCAGCTTTAAGCTGTAGGAAAACAGTGAGTACCCCAAACCCCTCTAGTCCCCTGTTCAGAGCTCACCACAGCAGCAGATGGACTGTGCCGCTTTCAACATTGTCTCAGATTGAGTTACTGGCCTGAAAGGCTTTTCTTATATGTTAATATTTTAAAGAGATACTAAGTTTTGTAATATACATGTATAAAACATTTTTAAATAAAGTTTTAAGGTTATTTGAATCCTTGGGTGACAGACCTTTCTTTTGTAAAGCTGGAGTTTTTATCTGTTCTTTGTTCTATGTGATTTAAGGTAAGAAGTGTGGGTTCCTGCAGTCACCACAAGGTACATCTTTAAAGCACTTGAATGGAAGAGAGTAAGAATCTTACAGTTACTTCTTCCAAAGAGAGGTTTTCTATCCTGTTTTCTGAGCTAAGCACATCATCAGGACAAATTCAAAGCTCAACTTTTGCTGTAAACTTAGTTATTAACAGGTGCAGTACCAAAGGCATTTCATTAATGCTCATCCTGGTTAAAATGCACCAGCAAATCAGAATAGTTGGAGGTGGAAGAGACCTTTTAAGGTCCTCTGGGGTCCAATCCCCCTGTAATGCTTAGGGCTCTATAAAGATCTCCCTGGATCCTTCCCTGCTCCAGGCTGAACCCGAAATCTGAGTTTTTCACAGGAGATGTTCCAGCCCTGTGATCATTTTTGCAGCCTCCTCTTAATCTGCTCCAAGGGAAGTCTTAGAAAGCTGATTTTTGATGAATTAACTATACTTGACACTTGTTTTCACTCATTTTTCAGTCTGGTGCAGTTGCATGTACTGCAGCAGCGAAGCATAAGCCAGAATCAGTTTGTTAAACTCCATGGAGTTAAGTGGAGGCTGTTTGCAATGCTGAGATTTTCATAGTCTCAACTTCACCATGGCAATTCTGCAAGGGCTGCTCAGGCTCTTACACATCGATATTCTTGTTCCTCTCTCAGAATCTCAAAGGGTAGAGACCAAGCCTGCATTCTGCTACCAGCAACTCAGAGGTGATCAGCTGCCATAATTTTCTCAACCCTCTTTGCTCTGAAAAGCCAGCAGCAACAGGAAATAACCCCAGGCTGCAGCCCAGAGCCCCAAGTTTTATTTAAATGCTGTGACATTCTGCACAGAATAAATACCTGTCCAGGGCTTTAGTACACTTGAGTTCAGTAACAGGGAAGGGAGGGAAAAGACCTGATAAAGCCACTTCCAGTGACCTCTATACACTCAGCTTAGCTGGGTCTTCTCTAACACCAGAGAGGCACCTTCACCACAGCTCCCAGGAAGGCAAGAGGCAAGTCACAACATGCACAACTGCAGTGTGCAAAGCAGTAACAAGTTAAAATAAATGTTTAATTCCAAAAAACTGCAGCGAACACTCTGGAGGTGTTCTTTCTTCATCTGAAACAGCTGTGTAGTTCTTGGCAGCAGGCCTGCAGCAACATCACTGGGATCTAAGAGAGGAAAAGTATATCGATAAGCACTTTCAATCCAAACAAAAGCTACTTTCCTCATATCCAATCTAAATCTCCCCTGGCACAACTTGAGGTCATCTCCTCTCACCCTACTGCTTGTAAATTGGCAGACCAATGCTGACCTCACTATAAGCTCCTTTCAGGTGGTTGTTGTACAAACAAGAAGGTTCCCTCTGAGCTACCTTTTCTCCAGGCTAAACACCCCCAGCTCCCTCAGATGCTCCTCATCAAACTTGTGCTCCAGCCCCGTCCCCAGCTCCACTGCCCTTCCTTGGACACACAGGCAGCAACTGGGCTGCAAGACTGCTCAAACCACAACTGTAGCAACCCTATTCTCCAATGTCCGATGCTGCAAATTTCTGATTCAGAATGGAACTGAGTAGCCTCTCCTCTACATCAGCATCACAAAACCCCAGAGGCAGCAGAATAAGGCCCTTTTTCAGCCCAGGAGGCCTAAGTACTCGAGGTTTTATCTCCTCACAAATAGACCATAGCACACATGGAGTGTCCACGGCATCCTGCAGAGGATTTCAATATGCGGTCACCGCGTTAAGAGCTGCTGGTTTTTCAGCCACGCAAACCCTCTTTGAAGTGACCTTCAGTTTCTTTACAGTACCAGCCTTTTGGTAAGTGCCCTTACCTTCACACTGACTTTGGTAGCTCCCACATGGTGTTTCTCATCCCTCTGACATGCAGCAACTTGGCAGCAGACCCTAGGAGTTGAAGAGTCGGGTTTGATTAGTACAGGGGAAAAGTGAACATTGGGCGTAAAATGCATGGAGCAGCCTGTCTCCCTTTTTTGCTTCTGTCCTAAAGAACCAACTTCTCAGCAGGAGCTGTGGAATCCCATCTACAAATCTCCCAAATGGAACTTTTATTTGTCTATAGCTTAAGTGTTGAAGGTGCCCAAGGATACAGCCACATCCCTACACCTCTGCAGAAACTTGCTCTTAACAGCAGAAGGAATACTGTGTCCTTGACCTATGCTAAAGCTTTATTCCCAGCAGACTTGGTGCCACATCATGTGGCAACACTGGAGCCTGGTGGATTTGCTTTATGGTCATGTCCACAGCTCACCAGAAACAGTAACATCCCAGCAGCCTTGGTAATGACCAGATACACTTCTTACATTGCTCTTACACGACTTCACTCAATAACCCAGCTGCTCATCCTTTCCAGTGAAGGACCAATCAATCCTCCAATACATAATCCAAGTTGTGAACAAGCCTAAAGTATGGCACAAGCTCCAAGTACTGAGGAATTCCTCACAACCAAGAGCAGTCTAATTAAGTCACCAGTACTACAAATGGCTGCACAACTGTGACAGCAATTTAAAGTATTATACACACACAAGAATGACTCAGATGAGTGGTCTCAGATACTGCCAAGATCTGCAGTGATCACTACCCAGTGATCTCTGGTACTACACAACCATTTCTACGCTTACTTCTACAACAGTTCAGTGAAGTTTTGATGCTTCGAGTTATACAAAGCTAATACACAAACTGTGAAATAGAATGGAACTAGTAACTCAGTGCTTACCTGTCAAACAGGTTGCTTCTGTTTTTTTAACTCAGGGCAGTTCATTTTGTTCTGTATCCTCAAGCACCTGTTAGAAAGAAGAAACTGAATGCACTTGCTGAGTTTGAGGCTAGTAGCCAGTTTTCACACAGATAATCAAAATGAAGACAAATGAAAACATATGTTTTCATTTGTTACATGAAAGTAGAAAGTAAATACACTTAAATCCCTGAAGAGGTTAAAGACTGTTTCAGCAAAAATACCAAGTTTAACGGATGCAGCAGAATGAAAACCAAGGATGCCAAACGCTACACTGCTGTAGCACTGCTTTTCGAACATCTCACCAGGAGAAGGCTGCTGGGTGCAGGTACTGTAACACCACAACAGCTCATTTTACATTCGAGCTTCTTGCATGCAGCAGTGAGTGTCAGGGAGTAAGAGGTACTCTTCACTCCACAGAACTGCCATGCAGCTGAGAGGGAGAACAGATCAACATGAACATCAGCTTCAGAATTCTCCTATGTGAAGATTTATATTTCTTTTGGAGTATTTTGCTTGTTTTACTTTGAACTCTTCATTCTACAGAACAGAACCCAGGAATTTCAACAGTATAGTAGTAAACTGTCTGAGCTGCTCAGAAATTAATTCTTTAAACCCCATACTTGACGATATAACCCAAATATTGCTGCTCACTACAAAACTGTGGAGTATCTCTTGATACAAAACAAAATTGCAGCAAGTTTATGAAGTTACTTCAAGACAGACATCACAGTACTGTCTCTTCTTACCTATAGCCACTGAAACAAGAAATAATTATCATTCCTTCATGATTAAAGGGGGAATAGGCTGTTTCAAGCCATCCAGAAAACAAGCAGCAAAAAAAAGCCTGTCACAAATCAGGTGCCTACACAAAAGCCTGGGCAAAAGATGAAGTTCAGCCCATGTAATTCAGAATGTCAGTTGTACCTGAAGTCCCAGAACACACTCACTTTTGACTCTTACCAAGCCTTTCCACCTGAATCACTTTTTTGTTTTGTATCCTAAGCATGTTACAGTACACCTAAAGGAGAACACTTGGCATCACTGCAACTCCTCAGATGCTACTCTAAGATCTGTCTTGCAGTTTTATCCCACAGAGCTAACAGGTAGTTCAGTGGGTAAAGCCAAACCACAAGTTTATTCTGTGAGGCGTTTCCAACGACACGAACCTACGGAAAAGATCCTATCGGGATAGACCTCAACACTTCTGGTACTATAAATTAACATAAGACATAAAGAAAAATCAAGCAGACTGGAAAGGTATCTGGTACAGACCCCATTAAGTGTCATTTTATGTTGTTTCAAGACATTTTGGGGAAGGAGGAGGGTAAATGAAAGACTAGCACCTCCTTCATATTAGAGGGTTTTTAATTACAAGTTACCTGATGTGCAAATATTAAAGGGAATTAACTACAGAACTGTATAGAATCCTCCCTATAAATTTCCTACTAAGTGTAACTTACTGGTCAAATCAAAACTATCAGTTTAAGCAATTAACTTGTTCACCTTGTTTTTGACTGAGGAATTTGTATGAACATTCATTGAGCAAACTGAAGTTACAATAAATTCTTCCCTTATAGAATGAATGATACAGTAAGATACAGTAGTGCAATGTTGAAAAGTCCCTGAAACCTTCACAAATCAGTAAGCTTAGTCTGAGAGACTTCTGGCCACTGACAACCACAGCCCCTCAGTCATTAAGGTATAGGCAGAATTTCAAGTGTCGTACTAACCCTCGAAGGAGCTTCAGACTTCTGTAAAACGGCATCATGCATTTCTTCCTTCACTTTCTCTAAGTACCTGCCACCAGAAAAAAACAAGTAATGTTACAAACCAGCATGTATGTGCATACAAATCAGCAGAACCTACAACAGTACTGAGTAAATTTGTTCAGAAAGGCTCTTCTCACTCACTCTCCTCAGAGCAGTTGAACATTTTGCCAATCATCACAACAATTTTCTCACAGCATTCTCAAGTTTGGGGAAGATAAGCTCTCATATTTCTGAAACAACACTGCATTTTCTCAGTAAGAAAGGAGCAGCAGTATAATCAGCTCACCAAGTTAAAGACAGACAGCTGACCTGACACAGGCAAGGATAAAAATAAACACAGACACACAAACTTACCAAGATCCTAGTTCAGACTGGACTTCAGGTGCACTTCCTAAAATAAAGCAAATTGTTGTATCTAAGTAATACTTTCAAGTGTCCTCAGTATTTTAGTTCATCAAGACTTAGGTGCTTTTAACTCAGCACGAAGCCAGGCAGACAGTAGTCCAGTTGTACTGGCTGAATGCTGATGACACAACAAAGCATTTCATCTGCAATCAAACCACCGTCCAGTTTATCACACAGCTACCAGTAAGGTTTATCTGCAAGTGAAGAAATTGGAGCACTATGGCACAGAAGGTAAAACTAAGGGAGTTACCTCACAAAGAAAACATGGAGGACACCATTTTAAGACACCTTGAAAATATGCTCTTAATAAACCATCTACAAGAATTCAACACTGCAAGTATTTTTCCTCTACGTGCCAATTCTACTTCTTTTAGTACACAGGATGTAGAATTGAGGCACGTCAACTCAAGTTTATCCTTGGATTTCATAGCAGCATTTTTAAGTATGTTTGCAGAATTGTCCCACCAAGTGAACTTGTTACAGGTCTCATTGTCACCACTGCAATTAAGTTTACAGTGAGGAAAGCAGAACCTGTTACTCTTCTAGCCACGTTTTCCAATTCAGACACACAGCAAGTTGTGTCTATTTGCTGAAGAACGAGGCATAAAAACTCCACAATGCCTGTAAATTGTAGCTTGGTTTTTTAGTCTAGCCAGGTAACTTGGAAAGAAACCTGTCTATAGTCATCTGGAACCTAGATTTGTGTTTCAAAATAGAGTACTTTTTTTCTTTTGGTCAAAAGGCAGCCAACAAGTTAAGATTTGAGCTTTTATCTTTATAAAACTACCTCCACCTAGAAAAAACACCAACTATTTCCTCAATACTTACACTTAAGTAGAGGCTTTCCTATCTGTTCCACACATCACAGGAATGCCCCTTTAAGAAAAAATATTTCAGAACAATGTCACTAACTTAACAATACTTTTATCCCGTAACAGTTCAACAGTTTTTCAGTGTTGTATTTGACAAGCTTCCCAGTAAGAAACACCAAATCTACTTGTTTCAACAGAAATACCAAGTTTAACCAGCACATCTGCATGAAAACCAACGATGCCAGCTGTTGAAATTCTGTAGCACTGCTTTTTGAACACCCCATCAGGAAGACACTGCTGGGTGCAGATACCATACAGTGCACAAACTAGTCTTATTACTTGCTGTGGGCGTAGCACTAGCCTGAAGAAATTCAAGAGTCTTATGCTGAAGCTCAGAAGAAACACAAAGCTTACCTCTTTTGCTACCACGTTGCACAGAAGTCCACTGAAGTAATGGATTTGTGAAGTAGAAGGTCAGCAAACAGCCGTAATAACTCAAGAGATCCCCAAGAAGTTACGACTGCTGCTGCAGTGAGTGTGCTCATCTGCAAAGAAAGATACAACCAAACTACTCTCGGAAGTTTAGAGCACCGAACTCTAGATTGATCAGTATTTAAACGAATGAATGAGTGCTATTTGAGGCCATGCAAATACTGTCCCTTCATATAAGTAACACAACTAATACATTCATCAGCTGTGGGTTGCAAAAGAAGGGTTTTTTCTAAGCACTAGGTTCCAGGTTTTTGTCTACAGCGAAAGACAAAACCTGATCAAGTGCTGGAACAGACAGAAAGCATTCATTATTTTACTATTTTTGAAACAGCATTTGAAGCTACTTCCAAATTGACTATATACTTACTGTTAGCAGTAGTGGAGGCTGACAGTTGCCATGTTTTCCAGTTCTAGAGACAGGCAGCTTGAACCAACTAAGTGTGGTGAGGAGTTCAGAATTAGGTATTCTCCTCAGAACAACGTACACTGTGCCAACCTGATGTGCTTCCTAGTGCAGTTCTCTACCTACAGCAACGGCCAAGTAAGGTGTCTGCTCCTATCCTCTTACTCAAGAATGTTCTTGTAAGGTTTCACTACTTGCCCACCCTCAGCTCAGTGTTTCCCCATCAAAAAGGGGTTTTCCTACACTGCATCCTTACAAGGTGTTTTCTTCCATGCCATTTCCTACACTGTCCCAAGCCACGCAAACTTGGTAACATCCTACAGTAAGAAGCTTTCACAGCCATGTACGTGCAAGACTACCAACTGCTCTCTGATGCCCCTCCTGTTCTTGCAGGGGACATGAATTAAGATGGAATTTTACCACAGGGAAGCCACCAGAAGCTGCAGCTGTATGATACACCCTGGTACAGAGAGTGTGGGAGGCACCGTGGAGACACTAACAAGAAAGTAGTTCCTCAATATCTGCAGCATGAGAAAATTCCAGGCAGCGTTGTTCAAACCAAATTGGATAAAGTTGCCCTGCAGCATTCGACATCAGGTAAAACCAATGTATTTCTATAAGTAACTTCAACAAAAACTGCACTTACAGATATTCGAGAACTCAGGGTTTTGTTTTTGTTCCAAGAGAGGCTACAGGCTCTAATTTTGGTCAAACTGATGAAAGGTATGTGGCACTGAACTCAGTACCTTGGAAGCTTCACACACAAAAGCTGCTCATCTGTGGAGCACTGTAATGTATTTGGTTTAACTATGGAGCACTGCTTTTTCAAAACCTTTTGTGAAGTAATGCAAAGAAAGCTACCTGAAGGAAACAAAACTGAAACACAAGTAACAGCTTACCTTGTGCAGCAAGAAAACCAAGAGGGATTTCATCTTCCAAAGGCAACATAAACTAGAAGCAAAAAAAAGCAAAGTGATAAGAACAGTCATATATGGTCAAATAACTGAAGATTCCCAAAGTCAAAGTTAGATTTCATCAATCAATTTAACAGCTGTAATAAGCCTGATTTAATGGGTATTTATCCAGTTCTAATCAGAATTGAAATTTAGTTCATTTCTGAGTCACTCAGCAGTTGAACAGCAAAATTCATCACATGAACTGCAGAATGAGCAGGACTCCACATAGCCCTCACTATGCCCTACCAGGCAAGAACCCCACTCCTAGATCCAGGATGAGTCCTTCAAGCCACTGAGCATTTCTCAGGGAGATGCCTAAAAGAGCTACATTTAGCCATTAATTCTCAACCAGTTTTAGTTGTGTTCTTTAAATGCTGTAGAGTAATTTTGACAGTTCTAGAGCTATTAAACTGCATTTAGGAAAACTTCCTTTACAAAGGTTTGTGACTTTAATTCAACCATGTAAGTAACACAGCTTGACTTGCTCTCAATATTGAGCACCTACTGCAAATCTGCTCAGACTATCAGTTGCATTTGAAGGAAATTAAACCAGCAGACAAAGCCTTTTTCTGACAACATATGCTCTTTCAGCACAGATTACTTTTACCTGCTGAACAGCTGTCAGCTGCTGACAGCAATCTGGTTAAGAGTACCTGAGTGAGGCTGTGAGGTGACCCGTTTTTGAATCTTGCTGATTCACAAGTGAACGTTTTAAACATTTATTTCTTCAGCTACCACAACAGCTGCAATAGGACTTAGTGGTATTCAGACCACTTCTACACACTAGTCATGTCTCCTACTGACTAAAACACCTTTAAGAAAGGTATTTGCAGTTGGGGCAATGCCTAGTAAGTACTGTTAATAAAGAGCTTTTAGCTTCTGCTAATTCATGTTCACATCAGAACCCATTCTGGACAGAGGAGGGCAAGAGGGAAAAAAAGAATTTTTAACCCAAAGTCACTATGCTGCTACAGTTATTTTTACAACAACTTACAACTCCAGATTATTGTATTGGATTCAGGAGCAAAGAATTGCTTTTCTAGAGAAGTTATTCCATGGAACAGACAACCTCAATCATACAAAATTGATTTTATCATTCAAATGCATTAACCACATTTTGCAATAGACCTTTGTCCAAGCTGACCAACCACTTTTGCGTTTTTACTGTTGGCACTTGATTTGCATTAAGCTTCAATTCTGTCTTCAACCCTTTAACTTTTAAAGTATTTCAAACCTGCATCTCTAAGACAGAAAAACAGTCTCTCAAAGACCATCCACAAAGATGTCAGCTATGAAAGAAAGGCATCTAAACTGCACTTTTAACTCGAGCATACAAATGTATGCATGCCAACGCATACTTTTCTATACTGTGCTGCTGTTCTGTTACAATACTTGGAACTTGTCTTCCCATTTTTTATTACAGAAATTCTATGATCCATTGGTTAACAGAAGTCAAGTTGCAAAAGCCAGAATTTCACCAAGATCATCAGTCAGTGAACCAGGAATATTATACTCCTGATAGAGAATAGCACAGAAGACACTTAAAAGTTTAGCAAGAGGACAGATTATACTTTTTTTGTAACTGTCTTGGACACAAGCCCAACATACTCACCGTAAGTCAAGTGTGCCTAGGCAGCTTGGTGGAGAGCTCAACACTGACTCCAGACCAACGTTTTAAACCAAGCAGGTCCATGAAAGAGGTATCTGAAGAATGACCACTGCCACCTCATTTGTCTGCCTGCGATTCACCGAGGTGAGCCTTGCAGAGGCACCGAGTTCTCCCCAGCACTGTCTTCATCCACTATTTCAATCACTTCAGTGGGTTTGGCACATTTTCTTCCTGGCTTTGACTTTTTCTTACTGGGAATTGTGCTGCTTAGAATGAAAGAGCTGTTCTCCTAAGAAAAGGGAAGACAGAAGTAGTCACAAGTCTAGTTTTGAGATACTTAAAATATAAGATTTTATTAGTAAATTTGCAGATTTTAAGAACTCTACAGAGAACTGCAAAATTCCTATACATTTCAGCATTATATCAAAGAGGAGAGTGTGGACTATCAACCTCCTCCTGCATTAAGACCAGATCAGGATTCACAGGGATCACAGAGTTAACTCTGGATCTAAGTTCAAGAACTAAATACTGAAAATATTATCTACTAATTCTTTAACTTCAGAACAGAAAGGCTAGAGTGTTTCTGAAGTTAAGGAGTGTTTACTTACCACTACTCTGGCATCAAGTTGTTCCTGAGTACCAGAATTCAAGCTGTCCTCATCATCACTGAAATAAAAAAATCAAATCAAGCTGTGTACTTTTATAGTATCTTAAAATGTGTAAACTACAAGCCCTTAAGTGAACAGTAGCTGAAAGACAGCATTGTACCTTTACAATGTCTTTTAGGCTTTCTAGTTTTAACAGCAGGTATTCTTGCTGATTTACTGATCTTTTTATTGCACTAAGCTAATTGCTTGACCTTAAAGACCAAAGATGACAGTTTGGTTTTTAATAATGTAAAAAGGTATTAAAAATTATCCTTTAGTCTTTGTTATGGAACATTGTACTTTATTTGGGATAAAGAAGTGCATTTTAGGAAATACTTTATTTAAATTTCTACCAACAATTATCAGTCTTCTATCAAATTAAAAATACTTCCTTCTGCAAGAACTTTTAAGTCAAATTCACAAACATAGAATCCCAAGTGGTAGAGTGCTTTGTTCCCAAAATAAACAATGCTTTCATAGGCTAAAAGGACAGAGAACAACTAAACTTGATACACATACATATTTATGTTAGTTAAGAACAAAAGAGCAAGTAAAGATGAACTTACTCTGTCTCCTGAATAGGGGAAATGGGGCCTTCATCATCTAAGTATTTGTGTTTCCGTAACACCACACACTCTTTTTCTAAGTCATCACTGGCCTGAAGGGCTTTTAAAGCTTTTTTAAGATGTTCTTCATATTTAAGCACTTCAATATACTTGAAATATCCCTTTGCAGCTGCTTGCTGTAGAAAAAAGTACTTAGGTAAGATCTTAAAAATACTACTATAAAGCATTTATATTATGAACTGAATCGTAATATTGTATCAACATCCATATATATTATTGCTGTTTGTCTTAAAAGGTATTAAACAGACAACATCAAGTGTCCTGTTTAACAGAAGTAAAACCTGTTTCTTTGTTTTATTCTAGCACATCAGGTAAAAGCACAACATAGCCCATTCCACTTCACATTTTAGACTAAGAAAATATTTATCCCACAGAACAGAAGACCTACCTCATAGCCAAGAACCATCTTTAAGGGAATATGTTTCTCCCCATAATGTTTTTCAAAAAAAGGGAATTGAAAACCTCTGTCTAGAAGCCTCCTCTTTTGTTCCTGAGGTGAGGCTGTCAGTGGGGGCCTCCCTGTGGGCATCTGTGTGCTTTCATACTTTTTTTTCTTCTTCCCAGCCTGAACTTTGTACTTTCGGTGTGCAGCCGCTTTGAACTTCCTTCCCCTGAAGTGATAGGCAAAAATGGCCTTCAAATTGAGTTTTGACTTCTGCTGCTTGGAAACTTCCAATGATTTCCCTGGACTTTGGGGAGACAGAGAAGAATCTGAGGAGCTTTCATTGTCAGGTACTCCTGTTACAGATTCAGCTTGCTGCCTTGAAGATTGAGATCTCCTTTTTCGCTTTGAAGGTGCATTGGAGCACTCAGGATGAGCAGCAGAGACATCACTGAAGAAGAAAAAAGTATTTACTTTCAAAAGAAGGTACACTTCTATGATACATGACACAGGCTCTCCACAGAAAAAATTCTGAACTAGAGATAAAAACTCACATTTCTGAATCACTGCTGATCAGCAAAACCTCAGCTGAAGCTGCTGATGATTTACACATGCTGTTAAGATGATCTGAAGACTCCCCAGGAGCAGCCTTCTTCTGCCTTGACTGCGAACGCTCTGTTCCTGCATTTGTTTGCCATGAATACACTTCAGATGGCTCCTTCTGCTGATGGCTGATCAGCTCTTGGGCATCAAGGTAACAGGAGCCAGAAGCCTGGGGTTCATCTGTATCAGTCATGTTTCAGTTTACCCTAAAAAGCAAAGAGAATTCAAGAAACTAAAAAAAATTACTTTAATCAGGTAACAAACTTTCATCTCATGATTGCAGGGTGAACTTACAAGAACATTGAGCAAACTTGAGCAGAGATTTTCCTATGAACCAGGACCAGTTACATTCTTCACACGAACAGTTAAGTCACAGCCACTTATCTTAAGATATTCACAGCATAATTGAGGCCAGAAAATTTTTTAGAGCTCTTTTGGTTGAACTCCTGCCCAAGGGAAGGCAAACTGTCAGTGGTGCAACAGATTTTTCAGAAACTTACTAAGATGAATTCTGAATGTTTTAACCCTCTCCCTACTACAGGTAAGTTTTCCTCCTAATTAGCACACATACAAGTAGCCAGTGGCTTCTTATACTTGTAAGGGTATGGCAGTTTTAAGTCATACAAGTACTTACTTCACTGTGGTTTAAAACTTTTAAATTAATGCAAGACAGCATCATCATGAGAAGCAATGCCATCTTCCCTCTGGTTCTTTTGTGAGCTCTAAGATACCTAAAATCTCCTGCTCTTAACTATCCATCATCCATTTGTTCACTGGTTATCAATCATCATAGAGACTAGCCCCAAAAATAAAATGTTAATTTTCACTTGAATCTGCAAGACAACATAATCCAGCCCTTCAGTGTCCCAAGTCAATACAAAAGGGACTCAAACATACAGCAAAGGAACTTAGTTTTCCTCTCTTACAGCCTTAAGTTATTTTATCTGTTTGTGAAGTCATCTACTAGCCCTGTAGACCTGTATCTTTCCCATTTTACTGTGCTTTTCAGAGTTTTACTAACTCATCTTCATACCCATTAATATTTCAAATGTAATTACACACACTTCAGCATCTGAAGACACTATAGCAGAATTCGTCTGTGTCCTCACATAACCTGCAGCAGATCATCCTGAGGGCACGGGCACGTCAACCAAAGTATCAGGCACAGCCAGCATAAATTTAGGAAAGGCAGGCCCCAACTGACCCACCTGATCTTCTATGACCAGGTGACCCACTTAATAGGAAGAAGCAAAGGCTGTGCCTGTTGTCTGCCTGGACTTAAGTAAAGCTCTGGACACCATTTCTCACAGCATTCTCCTGGAGAAACTGGCTGCTCCTGGCTTGGATAGGTGCACTGTTCACATGAGAAACTGGATGGATGGCTAGGCCCTGAATGGAGGTACATCCAGCTGGCCTTAAGTGATGATCCCCAGGCATCAGTGCTGGAGCTGGGCTTGTTCAATGTCTTCACTGACAACCTGACCAAGGGGTTAAAGCGCACTCTCATTCAGTTTGCCGCTGGGTGGGAGCGTTGATCTGCTGGAGCGCAGGGAGCAGACAGATCTGGACAGGCTGGATTGATGGACTGAAGCCAGCTGTAAGAGGTTCTACAAGGCCAAGAGCCGGGTCCTGCACTTGAGTCACAACAACCTCAGGCAGCGCTAGAGGCTGGAGGGAGAGGCTGGAAAGGCTGCCCAGTGGAAGGGGACCTGGGGATGCTGGTCAACAGCACATGAACATTCAGCATGTGCCCAGGTGGCCAAGAAGGCCAATGGCATCCTGGCCTCTAGCAGGAATAGCGTGGCCAGCAGGACCAGGGCAGTGACTGTCTCCCTGTACTCAGCACGGGTGAGGCCACACCTCAAATCCTGTGTGCTGTTTTGGGCCCCTCACGCCAAGGAAGACACTCGTGTGCCAGCTACCCTATGCCTTATGCGGGCGCACTGCTAACAGTGGTTCACCCACGGCCTGACAAATATAAAGCCCAAAAACAAAACCGAGCAACGCCAGAGCCAGGCCAGATGCAGCAATGCCGCTCTGACCACAAAGGCCCTGGCTGGTACTCACAGGTCGCAGCTCAGCATTCTTCGCGGCCTCTACCGCAGCTCCGTCCCGGAGCGCTGGCACAGCACGCAGATCCCTTAGGGAAGAAAAACAACCATCTAAACTTGCTGCAAAATGTGACCGAAAGGCGCAGGGCACACCGCTCGGCCCCTCCTCAGGCTCGGCTGCCAGCAGCGCGCTGGGGCCGGCGCCATGGGAAGGCCTTTCGAACGCGCGCACACACCGAGTCACCACCGGCTGGGGACAGCTCGCCGCCACCGCTCCCGCGGGGCTCCTCACCGACCGGTCCTCGGGGCACGACTCGACACCGCCCAGACTGTCCCTCCACCCCCGGGTCCCTCGGTCCCGGGTCCCGGCAGCGCGGATGGCGACGGATCCGCCCGACCCACCTACGTGCGCCTCCCGCCGCCCCGCCGCAAAGGGCGGACAATGGCCGCCCCGCAGCTTAAATAGGGCCGGGGGGCTCGCGAGAGGCGCGCGGGCCGACGGGAAGGAGGGAAAGGCGGACAGCGCCATGCTGGGAGTGGCAGAGGGGCGGCCGCGCCCGGGGGCGGGGCGGGGCGGGGCGGGGCCAAGCCGAGCCGAGCCGAGCCGAGCCGAGCCGAGCCGAGCCGAACCAAACGAAACCAAACCAAATCGTGTCTTGCCTTGCTGTGCCGCTCCGGGACGGTGGGGCAGGTACGTGCGGTCGGGCCATAGCGGCGGTCGGTGCGCGGCAGGAATCGGGCAGGTCCCGGCTTCCCTCGGCTTCCCGCCCGGTGAGAGGCTCCCGCTCCTGCTGTCCTGCTTCTCCTTCCCCGCGCTGCCCAAGCTCCTCCGAGCTGGCTGCTCCAGGCTGTAAAGCCCCTTCCTTCCTCTCGCAGCCATGCCAAGCGCGCTGCCGCCTTTAGCGCTCCCTCGCTCCAGTACTCTTCGCTGCCTCTGCCTGCCGGGATGCTCTCTGTCCCTGCGGACCCCAGCCTCGCCTGACACGCCTGTTAATACCCTGCCATGACCCGTCCCTTCCCCAAATCCCAGCCGCTCAAGCAGTTGAGTTTGCGGCCCCGCAGCCTTCCTCTGCCCCGTATGGGATCTGCTCGCACCGCCCCAGGCGAGGAATACGGCCTCTGCATCTGTGGATGTCTTGCTCTTCTTGGTGTCATCGCTAAATTTCTCTCTCATAACTGCCATCTTCAATTTTTTCCACTGATATTTCTTCCCCCACCGTCCCCCTCCCCGACTCATGTCTAGCCTGCCTATGACCTCTCGTTTTTGGCTTTAACCCTCCAAGCTAGTTTCAATTCAGGTTTTGATAATAGACACCCCACACACATCATTAATCTAATGGTTTACATTTCATCTGCATTCCCCTGGCACATGGCTACTCTCATGTTTTCTTCCCACTTCAAAGGTAGACTTTAAGTCTTTACATACTTGTTGCCTCCTTTACATTCTTGTTGCACCATCCCACATCTAATAATCTTATCATCTCTTTAGCATTTGTGTTCTTTTTCTGAAAGTCTTCTGTAGCAGTTCAGTGTCACTGCACTCCTCCGTGATGGATCTTAATTGTGTGTTGTTGTCTCCGGTTCTCTCTGTCCCACACCACACAATTCACTCCCCTGTGAATACTTGCAGTGCTGGGCCACAGATCTACTCTTTTATCTTTCCTGGTAAGAACTACTGTCTAGCAATCAGATTTGGTTTATTATGGTACATCAAATTTTTCCATAGTCTTTCCCTCTTGATTGTGGGGAGCCAACTACTGTCCTTTACACAGCAGGTGATTGTCCAGATGTTATACTGGAGCCTACTTATTTAAATAATGTCCAAGTCTTGCCTCTGCCTTTTGCACAACAGCAGTTCCAGCTTGTCTTCTCAGACTGTTTCAGGACAACCAATGTGTTGAGTGCTGGCAGAGCCTTCTTCTGGATGTGGCAAAAGGTTCTTGAGGGGGCGAGGATCATCTAAAACAACGGTGCCAAAGCTATGTTCTCACTTTCTGTCTATGGCTAATTACTCCCTTCCTTGGTACATTCTAAAAGTCTTGATGTATGATTCACTCCACCTGACATTAGGCTTCTACCAGAGGCATCAAATCCAGCCTGCTACTTTCTCCTGCAGAGCCAGAGGAGGGTCGAAGTGAACTGTGGAGATAGATAAGACTAACTAAGATAAAAATTGCTATATACAGGTTGCAGTTTTTCTTCCTGTCTCTACTGCTTGCTACAGCAGTAATTTGGGGTGGCTGAGCGTTGAGGTCAAAGACTTCAGTTAGGTGACTGCTATGATCTCCTCACTCTTCCTATTTCTTTTCTTTTTCACTGGTTTTTTTCCTTTTACGCAGACTCAAGAGGCTGATGGTATAAGGACACTTTTTGACATTCATAAAAGTTAGGATTTTTTAAAAATAGAAGCTAGAAGCAGCTGCTTCACACCGTAGACCTTCCTAACAAAGATTCAGTCAGGTGTGGGAATGTAGTTAGGATTTTGGCTTTTTCCACCAACACCTGAGATCTGGGTAAATGGGACCCCGTTTTATTTTTTATTGCTGTGTGCAGCAAGTATGTGCCTAAGGAGTTAATGATTGCTGCAGCTGATTTTTAGGTAGTGTACAATCAGTTGTTTCTTCCCTGAGCTAGTGGCTTGCCCTTCTAACTGACTTTGCTGTTGCAAAGCTGACTGAAGCACAGTTCATTTGTGAAGGGGCTCTTAAACTTATGTCCAAAATGTTTTGTTATGTGCTTTGTACCCATACAGAGACTGATACTGCAGAACTTGCTGCTGTTGATTTCTATTTTCCTGCTAGCCTGTTCCTCTCTGTAAGGGGAAACACATGCCCAGAATCAATTGGAGACCATGTCACAGCTGGGGTTGAAAGTCCACCAAAGCCAATGCTGGAAAAGTAAACATTAAGGTTGGGAAGACCTTAGGAGGCAGTTGATGTGCTCAGAAAAGCCCAGTTTTCTTTCAAAACTTTCTTGTGACTCTGGGCTTACAAAAGACACACAAATCTCATCTCTTGAACTGCATTCAGTGTAGGATGTGTTTTCCCTACACCCAGCTGTAAACTTGAGGACTAATACGCGTAATTCTCTGAGCCGGCTATGAGACTGACAAACACATCTTCTTCCAAAGTGCATAAGAAATTTAACATTAGTGTTGAAGCTGTCAGTCTCTCCTGTGATGGCAGAACTACAGTTCTATTGTTGTCTATGTATTCTTGAGAGAAATTGAAAAATAATTAACATATTGAAAGGAGCATGTTTAAATTGTTAAACTATAATCTTTGTTGGCAGATCAGTCACTGTGCAGTGTGCTGTACTGTAACTTCTTACGTGAAGAAATCGGCACCGATTAGGAAATGGCCAAAGTCGAAAGGTTTGCTTTTCATGTCCCAAGTCTGGAGGAACTTGCTGGGGGTAAGTCATGCAACTTGTAACTATATAAACTCATAATGTACTCTTCAAACTTATCTTAAAGCTCATACCAAAGTCTTTCTACAGCTAGTACATGCAGAATTCCTGCTCTTAGCACATGGAGAGGTAAAGAATGGCACTATTTCTCTATGTGCAATGATTTTCTTAGAGCAAACAATGACTCCTCCCCCAAACCTCCACGATATTTAAACACACAGACAGGCTCTCAATCCCTTTAAAACTGCTGCATTTGCAGATTTGTGCATAGGTCATGAGAGTTTGCCAACTACACACCAAACTTCTTTACACGTACAGAATCATTTGACCTCCTCTACCCTCTACTATTTTTTTCTTTTTCAGGACTGCTCAAAACATAGCTGACAAGATGCAGTGTAGCATGGCAGATCCCCTTGCTTGAACCTAGTTGTCTCCTCCTTTGGTGATTGCCTTAGAACAGGGCTGCTGGAAACATCTTCTTTAGTTTTATTTCTTTCTAAAGCCTTCACAAGATGTGCTCGGAGCAACAGAATGGTTGAGGTTGGAAGGGACTTCTGGGTTCAGCCCAGTTGCTCATGAGCTTCTTTACTTGCCCTAGTAGGAAGACATTCCTTCTGGCAGTCTCTCCCCTGCAGCAGATATACAAAAAGATTTTTGTCTTTTGGAGTGATCCTCAAGTTCAGTTTGCCACTTTCCTGAATCCGTGTCAGTTTGACAGTTCCATGTATTGAGAAACGTGTGGTCCCAACAGTGCCCTGGGTGGTTCTCAGTGCTTTTCTCACCCAGTCAGACTGGGGCAGTAGGCCAGGGCTGCTGTAAACCTGTGAGCTCTGCAGAGAACATCACATACTTGCAGTAGAACAGCTTGAAAGAGTATCAGAAAAACTTCATCACAAAGCAGAATTTTCCTTTTTTTCCTCATCTGTCTTGAGGATCTCCTGTGAGCTGTGAATTGGGTTGCTGTTCAGATTTTGGGTATAATTTGAGGAGTGCCCTTTTACTGTTCTTGTCCACTTACCAGAAGGTACTGAGATGTACCTTAGAAATGTACCAAGTACCATCTACTGACCCTTTTGGTCAACAGCTCAGTAAATCTGATCTCAAGAAGTAAAGAATGGCTGAAACCCTAATTGGAGGAAACAAAGGCACAGGAAAATCTTCTGTGTAAATAAGGAACCACCTGATTTGAGATCACAGACTGGATGTTCTGTTCTTTCGTTTGAGACATCTGTCGAAGCAGACCCCCAGGCATAAAAGAACTTGGACCTTTCAACACAGTATTGAAAGTAGTGTATGTGAAGACAGTCCCACACTCAGGGTTTGGAAACTATTTCTGAACAACACACTCATCTAATCCTCCCTGTTGTTTGAGTGACTTTGCAAGTTCTGAGCCTAAAAAACATTGCTATGAAGCAAACCAGAAATTTTAGATTTAGTTCATTATCACCAACACCATTCATTATCTGTCTTGCTGTGATAGTGGCACTTGCCAGAAAATCTCCACGAGAGCATAAACATGATAGGCAGAATCCCATGGCGATAGAAATTTCCAGACAGCAGAGACAGTTTGAGATTATAATCAAGCTATTGCAAACCATCCGGTTAATGTATTTAAAGAACTGATTGTTGCTTCAGTAAATCTTGCTTCCTCCTTTGCTCTTGCATCATATTTGACCGTAATCATAATTGTCTGCTCTTTGAAGCTAACTCAGTGCGGAATGTGATTGAAGTTTACCCATGTTACTTCACATTGTGCTGCTCCTAGTGCTACTAGGAGGAGTCAGTTAATGTAGTTCAATGAAAATGTTTTTTAAATTCTTAAAATTAATTAATGTGGCAGCCAACAATTATCTGAACAAACTTTTGCTCCTCTCCAAAGCTCAGAGTAATGTAACAAGTGCCTGCAGACATTTAAATCAATGGAGTTACTTAGGGTAAGCGTAAGTAATGTATCTTGCTGAAATAAAGCCCAAACAGATATATTTATTGTTGTCAGAAACTTGTCAAACTCTTGGTAATTTTTCATTGTCAATAATTTTGCCATTATTCTTTATTATAGTTTTGCAGAAAGGGCTTAAAGAGAACTTTGCTGATGCTCAAGTCTCTGTTGTAGACTGTCCTGATCTGACTCAGGAACCCTTCAACTTTCCTGCTAAAGGTAACCTAGTATTCCTGTCTTCCACTAAGACTTCTCCAGTTCTTTCTACACAATCCTGCTTCGTTTTGATCCTCTAAAGGTGTTGAGAGAGCTTAAAATGTTTTTCAGGTAAAGAATATACATGAGAGGAGAGCTACATTTTATTTCTGGATTCGCTTTCTAGTTGATGTATGAACAAGGACAAGTCATTACTAAGTACTTGTCGTAATTTTTTTTTCTTACCCTATAATTGCATACCCACTTATTTCATAAGCTCTATTTAGTGTACTGAAAAGGTTTTGAAATCAAGTTGCTATCTTTCAGATGGAGAAATTTTTTAGAGCCACGCCAATCACTATCTGAACCTAAGGAGTCGTGCTTCCATTAATTTTTAAATTCCTGGCATTCGTGTATGTCAGTGAAGTGAAATTATCTTATTCCTAATGGGATTCATCTTCTTTGACACTAACTGGAAGACAGACATGTCATCTGTGCTCCTCATCTGAGTTTCCTCTAGCATCAGTGTGAAAGAAACACCTCCAGGAGGTTCATCCCTTCTTAAAATACATATCCAAATAACTGGGATGAATTGTCCTGAGACAGCTTTCAGCTTTGCTGAAATTTTGCAAGGAGAGTCCCAGCAGATGTTTCCACTGTGTGGTGAGTGTGTTAATGGAGAACTGGCAAATCGAAGGTGTTGTCCACTCTGGTAATTTTTTTTTGTGCTTAGAGAATGTTATTTTGCAACAGGTTGAATAGCATTAAATCCTACCGTGAATAATTTTAGGGCTCAGACTTCTTTATAGTTTGACACTTCATCTAGGTATGCTAGGGAAATAGTGTTCTCAAGGGTTTGAGAAGTTTGAGGCACCAGTTCTTTGGTGGGTTAGACTGCGTGCTTATTGAAGATTATTGGGAAAAAATATTTTACCAAGCTAACTGGCTGTATTTTTCCAGGTATCTGCGGAAAGCCTAGGATAGCAGATGTGGGAGGTGTTCCTTACCTCCTACCTCTTGTACAGAAAGAAAAAGTGAGTTTTTTCCTGTAGCTATGGGGTTAAATACATTTGTCAAAAGAAAAGCAATAAACAAAACTAAGGACTAAGAGATACTGTAGGAGTCTACCTGTGAAAGACACTTTTCAGTGTTTAATGGGACCGATTCTGATGTGTGTTGTATGTCACAAAATCTAATAAGAAGAATAACTCAGCCTTTGATTACAATGAGCAGAGAACATCCAGGTAGAATCTATCTTTTAGAATACAAATGGACATCTACCAAATTTGTTGTTACTAAATGTTATGTTGTGTTCAGAAGCCGTGTTCAACCTAATTACCAAAAATATTAATGAGGGTGGGTGTTGTAAATGCCTCCAGGAGTACATTGAACAGAATGATAATTGCAGATCAGAGCACCACACCAGAATCATAGGATGGTGTGGGTTGGAAGAGACCTTAGAGATAATCTAGTTTCAACCCCTCCTGCAGTGAGCAGGGATGCCACCCACTAGGTCAGGTTGCTCAGGGCCCCATCCAGCTTGGCCTTGGACACTTCCAGGGATGGAAGGATTGTTTTTCTTTTGCAGGTTTATGATCTAAATACAGTTGCAAAGGACATAGAGCTGCCTGGAGCTTTCATTCTTGGAGCTGGAGCTGTTTCATCCAGGGTTCTTGGAATAAATGCTGAGGTCAGTATGTAAGTGTGATGGTTCTCAGTTAATTCATGGAAGGATCATAACAGTGGAGCAGTATCATGCTGGGTATTTCCCATTTACAACAACGTATTTAATAAACACTTTCACACCACAAACACATTAAACACATTAGAAGGAATTGAGATGAGGGGCATCCACTGAGATGCATACTCCTGAGATAATAAAGATTAATTTTTAACTTGTAATTCTTCAGGAAGCACGTGATTGCCTTGAAGCGTGCAAGAAGCATGTTTTTTTGAAACTGATTGACAAAGACCTTACCAGAGGTTTTAATGCCAAGATTTAGAAATGCTTGTCCAACTTACTGGTAAATGCCTTTGAAATGCTCCCTGTCTTTTGCCCTCTTGGATGACTTTGTTTCACCATTGTGAATTTTAAAGATACCACATAAGAAATGATAAACTCCAGGAGAGGTATGAGACAAAAAGTACTGCCTATGGAGACTTTAGTTAATCACAGTTTTTTCAGGCATAAACCTTTGGTCTTGCTGTCTTCTTTTGATGGATTTATTGGCAGATGAGGTAGTCCACATCAGCATTAAATGTGGGCCACTATAATAGTGGTTGTTGCTGTATGCTGACAAAGTATTATGTAGAATTCCAATACTTGCATGCAGACTATAGATTTTTTTCTTCTTCTTTCTTTTTTTTTTTTTTGAACACTAGCATTCGTCTTTATATAAAATTAAGTTTAATTGTCCAGAAAAAGTAAACCTGTTTTCTGGACCTTTCAATTACATTACAACGTTAGTGCATTTTTCTTACCAGTATAGACCTCATCCTGAGAGACAAAGCTGTGTGATGAAGTGGATTTTTTCTTGAGATCATGGTCCAAAGCTTAAATCACATTTACGTGAGTTCAGTTCATGTAGCTGATTCTTGCATGTTCTTATTGACTTACTGTTAGATGTTCTTTTTCCCAGCTTATCCCTATTGTTCAAGCTAAGAGTGAAAAAAAGCCTGCTGTAAATGGGAGCTATGTTGCTCAGATAAACCCTGCAGATAAAGGGTGCCTGCTTGAGAAGTACAACACTAAATACACTGATTGTGAGTTTGGACTCTTGGCCAACCTGTATGCCAGCGAGGGCCAACCTGGTAAGGTACGTACTTGGATCAAAGGTAACTTTGCAGTGCTTTGTGACTGGAGGGAAACTCATGGTTCTCCTATCAGGTTTCTGTGATAATAGTAAAATGGTAATTCCACAAGAGAAACATGCAAAAGTAAGGAACTGATGCCAGTGATCGAGGGGAAGAATTAGTGGAGACAGAGGCACTTGAATTTTTGAGAGATAAGTATTAGTTCACTAAAACTTTTCCATCATAAATCATTCATCCAAATCCAGTCCAAACTAGCAGTGACTGAAGGTAATGGTGCAATGTACTTGTGTAAAGGAGACGTGGGCACTTACGTAGTTTTTTGCACAAGTGCTTCTCCTGACACAGCCAGCACTAAGAGGTGCTGGCAGAACAGATGAAAACCTGACTGCTGCATGGAAACTGAACAGTCTTCTCTGTTACCCAGTGTTTCTCTCTGATGGGGTGGAAGCCAGCTGGTGGACAGAATGGAGTTGCTCATGTCACTGTCTCATGCATGGGTAAATCTCTTGCTGCCCACAGGCAAAGCTAGCATTGAACAGAACTAAGGAAAAGAGAGTTGGTCACATACTGGAAAGATGCAAGTGCAGCAGCACTTGCATGGAAGCTTATCTTTTCTAAAAGTGATCTTGGGTTATCAGCTTGGAAGAATTTCAGAACAGTTTCACAGACCTTTTCAGACTATTGCAGCAGGAGACTGCAGTGACAAACTGACTTTATCTTCCAGGTCATTGAAGTGAAAGCCAATGGAAGAACTGGGGAGCTTAACTTTGTGTCATGCCTGAGACAAACTTTGGAGAAACACTATGGAGAAAAGCCAGTTGGGATGGGTGGCACGTTTATCATTCAGAAGGGGAAAGCAAAGATTCACATTATGGTATGTTGTTCTCAATTCATGTAACTTTCTTTGTCCTTCTGAAAACAGAAACATACATCAGGGTGTAACATCTTAGTTCCTTTACTTTGTTTTGTATTTTTAAATGTATGCATAAACTATTAGGATGAGTACTTCATTAAAGTAAGGAGTTGACATTACAAGATCAGTGTTACAAAACTAGTAATGCTGTTTTACTTGGCATTAATACCATCATCTTTTGAAATCTGTGTGCATCTAAAAACCTGGAGAACCATTGCAAAATGAATTGAAATGAAGTACATGAACTCAGATGATACTTATGAGAAGCAATAACTTTTTGAAAAATAACTGAGCTTCTAAAATGTACCAAGAGGAGGAGCATCCTCACTTCAGTAGATCTCCTACTACCTGTGCAATGAAAGACTGAATATTCTGGTCACTTCTGTTTCTGGCAGAAACAGAGTGATGGGCACTGGTGAACTTCTTTCAGTCAAGAAAGAAAATGACCGGAATAGTGGGGAGGGAAAAAGCAAAGTTGCTAGAGAAAAAGTATGCTGATGCAAGTGTCTTCCTTTTACTTGAAAAGCTTTTATTTTTGCTCTAGCCTCCAGAATTTTCTGCCTGTCCCCTGAATACCGATGAGGATGTGAATAACTGGCTCAAATTCTTTGAAATGAAGGCTCCACTGATTTGTCAGCCAGTAATAGTTTCCAGAGATCCGGTGAGTCTCTTTTTCTCGTTTCTAAGTATAGACTTGAGACCTGTAATGAATTTTGTTTTGGATGTGATTTTCCTTTCAAGAATGGGAGTGTGTATATATATTGTGTTTGACTCTTCCAGAGCTGCAGCAATGATTGAGAAGCTTCTCATTTCTGTGAATTGTTTGAATTGTTTGAATTGGTTGAATTGAAGATAGGTCAATCTGTTCTGAAACCTAGTGATTGCTCATAGTGGATTAACGTAATGGTTCCATTCCAGTTGCATGTGTGCAAGTGTTTGCGTCCCAAACCCAACAGCACGGTTTACATTCACTGCTGGCCACACTGGGAGAAATGTCAAGAGCATGGAAGGTGGTTCAGCCACATGTTTATGTAGTTCACTTTCATAAGAACTCCCTCTGCTAATGCTGTGGCAAAAGACATGAAGCAAGTGTCCCACTGCTGATGTAAATTGAAGAAATTGAAGTCTGTAAAGCCTCATGCTGGAAATTTACCTAGCATCTTTCACAAGCACCAAATTCAACAACAAATAATTCAGGATAAAACACACTTTGGTTTCAAAAACCATTAAGGTGTTCATAATTAGGAAAACTATTTGTTTAAAAGTAACCAGAAGACCATAGATGAAAATGACTATTTTATAAATAACTATGCAGTCATATATAATACAAAAACATTTTTTCCAGAGTTAAGTGGGACATACTGTAGGCTTAGATATGTTGAAGGGTGTGATTTTATTGTGTCATTACGTGGCAGCCTTTGGCCTAAGGCTAAACTGTGTGCATCTTCCCATAATCAACTGATGCATTCTTTGAAAGCAGCCATCAGCAGCTGCTCTGTTCAGAACCAACGCAGCTCGTGTGGTGGACGCCGCTGGGTTTCTCCCGTCTGCATCCACTACAAGCTCAACAGCACTTGGCTAGGCCTGTGGTTTTGGAAATGTTTGAGTGTCACTACAAAGAGAGCCATAGATAATGGCATTCCAGTGCCATAGCACTATTCACCAGTATCCCCTTGCAGCCCAGAAAACTAATCCTGTCCTGAGCTATGTCCAGCTAGGTGTGGCCAGGTCAAGCGGGGTGATCCTTTCCCTCGTGAGCCCCCACCTGGAGTGCTGCATGTAGCTTTGGGGTCCCAAGAAAGATGTGGACCTGGTAGAGCAGGACCCAAGGAGGGCCATGAAAATGGGCAGAGGGCTGGAGTACCTCTTCCTATGAAGAGAGACTGGGAGCTGACACTGTTCCGCTTGGAGAAGAAAGGTTCCAGGAAGACCTTATTGCAGCCTTCCACCATTTAAAGGAGGCTTTTAGGAAAGATGGAGAAAAACTTTTTACCAGGACGTGTAGTGACAAAAGAAGATGCAAGCATTTTAAATTGAAAGAGAACAGATTTAGATTGAACATAAGGAAAAAAATTTTTAGGCTGAGTGTGGAGAGACAGTGGAACAGGTTGCCCAGAGAAGACGTGGATTCCCCATCCCCAGAGGTGTTCAAGGCCGGGTTAGGTGGGGCTTTGAGCAAGCTGGTTGAATGGAAGATGTCCCTGCCCATGACAGGGTGGTTAGAATAGATGATCTGTGAAGGTCCCTTTGAACTGAACACCATTCTATGGTACATAAAACTGGTGGTGTTCATATCATGGTTTAGTATGTTAGTTGCTATTTTATTCAGTGTTCTTCCCATATTCATCTAAGCTGGCTCTCAGATTTGGAGTAGAGACAGTCCTTTTATCTCATGGTTTAGTATGTTAGTTGCTATTTTATTCAGTGTTCTTCCCATATTCATCTAAGCTGGCTCTCAGATTTGGAGTAGAGACAGTCCTTTTATCACATGGGCCTGTGGCAATTCAGTGCAAAGGGGTCTGATTTCCAGTAGGGGTTCCTTGGTGTGACTGCATTATTTAATCCCAGTGGAAAGAAAGGTGGGGGGAAAAAAAAAGGTCAAAAAGGAGATCTCCATGAGATTAACACCAAAAACTAGGGGCTGTCAGGGTTTCTAAATTATTTTGTGTTACTGGTTTCACAAGCATCTTGCAAGTTTTCACTGCTTAACGTTTGGAGATGTGTGGAAATACGCATCTAGGAGAGACTATGCCGTGACTTTTAAATGCTGTTCCCATGAACGCGTTGTTGACGGGCCTCTGTCTGGTGCCAGGGCTTCGATCTGCGCGTGGAGCACACGCACTGTTTCAGCCACCACGGAGAAGGAGGGCACTACCACCAGGACACCAGCCCGGACAGCGTGCAGTACCTGGGCTACTTCCAGCCCGCCGAGCTGCTCTTCCGCATCGACAGGCCGCAGGAGACGCACCTCGTCGGGAGAGACTGAGCCCCGCGGCCGATTCCATCTTCCTCAAGTACCAATGCTGATTTCTGTAATGCTTTCAATTATGCACACTTACTAGATTTATGAATAAATATGAGAAAAGTAAGCTGCCGCCTTCCCAACCGTGTCAAAGGGAAGAACCCGGAGCGTATGTGTCGTTGGAATTATGACCGAATTCAAACAGTAATTTAAAGGCAATGTTATTGTATGCTTTCCTGTTGTTTGGTTGAGCTTCCTGCGTGGCCACAGCTGACGATGGGGAACCAGAGGTGAAACTGTGTTTAGTACGGGACATGAAACCAACTTCTGGTCAAAAATAACTCTGTAGAAGAAAACCAGCAATTCCAGACTGCTGGGCTCGGCACCCTCCCTTCACCGCCCTGGCCCCGCCCCCTCGCGAGCGCCTCCGGAGATAGCCGAGCCCGCTCGGCACTGGCCCCGTCCCCTTCCGAGCTGTCTCCGAAAATGGCCGAGCCCGCCCGTCACTGGGCCCTCTCCCTCGCGACCGCCTCCGGAAACGGTCGAGCCCTCCCGGCGCTGGCTCCGCCCCCTTCCCGGCGCGCCGGCGCTGGCCCGCCCCCTGCCGAGTGCGGGCCGGGGTCTGTCCAAGATGGCGGGCGTGCAGGCCGTGCGCATCAGCATCGAGTCGGCGTGCGAGAAGCAGGTGCAGGAGGTGGGGCTGGATGGCAGCGAGACCTACCTCCAGCCGCTCTCCATGTCCCAGAACCTGGCTCGCCTGGCGCAGCGCATCGACTTCAGCCAGGGCTCCGGCTCCGAGGAGGACGAGCCGGGCTCGGCGGGCCGCGCCTGGGCCGAGCCGGGCGAGACGGAGGATGAGGAAGGTGAGAAGGGCCGCCAGCCCGAGCTCTGTCGCCGGGATGCAGCTGGTGGAGGCCCGCCGAGCTGTGGCGGTGCGGGCCTGTAGCTCCGCGGGTAGCTGGGCCTGGCCTGCCTTCCGCCAGGGGTTCCCGTGGTTGGTAGGTGAGAATATTCGTGACCGAGTCCCAGTAAATTGTAGTGGGAGAGGACAGCAGCAGATATGATATCGTGCTGTGTTTCGTGCCGTTATGATCTCTCTGTGGTTTAAAAATAAGCCTTACACCGTACCTTTTAAAAGTCCTTTGTTTTCCCTTCCTTTGTTTTACTTTTAGGGTTGGTAAAGTTTCAGCCATCCCTCTGGCCTTGGGATTCAGTGAGGAACAACTTAAGAAGTGCCTTGACTGAGATGTGTGTGTTGTATGACGTTCTTAGCATTGTGAAGGATAAAAAGTTCATGACACTAGATCCAGTCGGGCAGGATCCCCTTCCTCCAAAACAAGTATGTTGTACCTAGTTGTGCACTTTGTGTGGCTTGATGCTAAAGATTTTATTTCATTGGATTTTTTTTTTTCCACATGTGATCAGTACAAGATTTATCAAAATGTTCCTTTTAATGTGCTAAGGCAGTGGTTTGAGGGTCAGAGTAAGGCTGGGAGTGGGAGTTGAGGCCAATTTCAGAAGCCTCTTCAGTGAAGCTCTAAGTCAAAAGGCTACTTCCAACTGTATAATGTTGGTGTAAAAGTAATTCTGAATAAGTTACTGGACATCCAGCAAAAACAACTTATTGATCACTGTCAGTTAGTTTCCACTAATAATAATAAATAATAATCTTTTGTGAATTAAGGTGCAAGTATCTCTTTTGTTGTTGTTACTAGAATCCTCAGTTTCTACAGTTAATTTCAAAAAAGAAGTCATTAGCTGGAGCAGCTCAGATCCTGTTGAAAGGTGCAGAAAGATTATCCAAATCAGTTGCTGAAAATCAGGAAAATAAGCGGCAAAGAGACTTCAACTCTGAACTGCTAAGACTGAGACAACACTGGAAGCTGAGAAAAGTGGGAGATAAAATTCTTGGTGATCTGAGCTACAGAAGTGCAGGTAAACAGTAGGATCTTTTTCACAAGAATGGATATTTTATTAAATAAAATTGTCCTTTTGTATCTGGGAAAAGAGATGGAATATCTCATAATAAATAATTTCAATGTGAATTTATTATATATATGAGACAGGTTTATAAAAGGAGAACTCTTGTTTTAGTATTAGGGAAAATATCTTGCCATCCTCAATCCAGAAAGTGATTTTAAAGGCTAACTGTGTAGTATTTTACTAAGAATTTGTTCACAAAAACAATTCTGCATTTGCAGTGTAGTTGATCAGTTGACAGGCAGACTTTTTAAATCCTTGGCTTTTATCTATGTTTGATGTGTAAAACATTTTCTTAAAAATGTGAAGAATGGGTTACATTTTTTTTTAAACAAAGATCAGAAAATCATAGCATATGTCAAGTAGAAGGGACCCAAAAGGCTTATGATGTCTTAACTCCCTGCCTGCCAGAATTCAGAACAAGTAAAACTAAACCATGTGACTAAGGAGTGACATTGAAGATAGATTATTATACCTGTTATTCCTGCGGTTGGGAAATGATGCTGAGAATATGCCTTAATTCATGGATTACAGTAAAAGCTGGTGACCAGTCCAGGGTCCTAGAGGCTATTATGGAGTGACAGAGTGAATACAGAATCACACAGAACTTAGGATGTAGGTACAAAGCAGGCATTAGCACTGGATGTGTTGAGTTCCTGTTGTCATTGGTGAGGGAGGGGAAGGACAAATTTAGAGTTGTTAATGAAAAAGCTGTAGATATACCCCAGGCTATGTGTCTTTTTTAGCTGATTTACCCTGAACTAAGTGAACTGTGCCCTAGATGAAAAAGGTGCAGCTAGGACAGATGTGGGTATCTGCTTTTATCAGTCCCTGAATGACTGGCTATAGAGTTATCTTTTATAGTCAGAACATGGTCACAGTTTTAGGACTTCTAGCCAAACATCATCAGAATTCCTTTAAATCAATAAGGGTATTGTACCTTTAACTACCTGCTTGCAAAACTTCACACATTTACTTTTTGTCTTTTTTTAACCAAATATCTTTTTTTTCTCCTTCCTTGCACCTACTGACTCAATTTTGAAAAACTCTTGGTTTCCCCCATAATTATTAAATACTTATTGTTAACTTACTGTAAAATATTACACATTGCACAGTGGAGGACTGAGATGCTGATGCAGTGGCATGAGCTTTCTGATTTACCTGGATTTTTTTAAGAAGTCATTAAGAAATTTGAATCAAGTGCAACTCTGAAGATTTGGAGACTCAGAAATACATATTCTTCCAAAACAGAGATGAGGTTTTTTATTTGCAGAAGGTGCTTTATATTTAAGTTTATGTCTTTGTCCTTCTTTACTCAGGCTCCCTTTTTCTTCATCATGGCACATTTGAAGTGATAAAGAACACTGACATTGACCTGGATAAAAAGATACCTGAGGATTACTGTCCTTTGGATGTTCAAATTCCAAGTGATTTAGAGGGATCAGCATACATCAAGGTTTGTCAGAGAAACCTTAATAACCTAGTGGAGTTTTGTTTCGGATTTGTATGCTTGCAACAGAGAATAAACAGTAAATACTGTTCTCTCTTGCCTAGGTTTCTATTCAGAAACAAGCGCCAGACATTGGTGACCTTGGGACAGTCAATCTCTTTAAAAGACCCTTGCCAAAATCAAAACCAGGTATAGCTTATATGTTGGTTTATGAATATGTTCTCAAGGAATGAGTTTGGATACAATGCTCATTTGAAAATTTCGGCATACAGTTGGGAAGAAGAGTGAACAGGGCTTCCCTGGTTTAAACTGAAATTTTCTGTTTGGGTGCTGCTTGGGCTTTGGAAATGATGCTTTCAAACCATGCTCCTTCAGTTTTTCATATGTGTTTATTCAGTTCTGAAACAAAATTATTAGGGTTGTATTTTGAGTACTCTGGAGCCCCTTTTGTTATACATTAAAAGTTTGAGCCCATAACTGAAATCACCTCAAGGTGTTGTGTTTCAGTCAGTTACAGCCCAATTAATTCAGCTGAACTAATGACTGTTCACTCTTAACTCTGCCCAAAATGCATCATTCGTATCTGTTGCTCATATGTTTTATCTGGATCTGAAACTCTGCTGGTGGTCTTTGTGTTAATTACCAACAGCTCACCTTGCGGATAGTACCTTGATTCATTTAATATGTGCCACTATGTGAAGTTGTAAACTTTTGGATTAAAAATCCATTCTTTACTCTTTAAAGTTAGAAATAAACTGGCAGGATTTTATTTCACGGTTGTCTGTGATGTAGATGCTCGTGCTGTCCTGGACATAGACAGAGTGCTGTACTATGAGGTGTTTCATATGGTATTGAGGTTACATTATACAGCTCGTGTGCTTACTCACCCCAGAATCTCCCAAGAATTTTGGGCCTAAAAACCCTGTGAAAGCACATACATGCACTGAACATTATTGAGTAGTTCATCATAGAGGGAATTGAATAAAGCCAGAAGTATCATTGAAAGTAAATTACAACTTAAGAAGCAGAGGTTCATAAGGAGAGTTCACAAAAGGCCTGGGAGTGTAATACTCTGTTCCATAAGGGCGTTGCACTTCACGATATACATATATGTAAAACTGAATCAAAATTAGCTTTAGTTTTACATTAAAGTGCTTGCTTAACAGAGATAAAATTCTGATAATACTCAATTTGGGTATAAGGTACTGACTGCTTTATCTTAGCGATCACACCTGGCTACTGCATAGTATCTGGCATCTGAACAAAATGGTGGCTTCTCTTTGCTCTTCTCTTCTGCAAACATTGATTTATACTTTTCAGGTTCTGCACACTGGCAGACAAAGTTGGAGACTGCACAGAATGTTCTTCTATGTAAAGAAATTTTTGCCCAGCTGTCACGAGAAGCTGTTCAAATTAAATCACAGATTCCTCACATTGTAGTGAAAAATCAGATAATCTCCCAGCCTTTTCCAGGTAGGAAGCTTTTTAAGACTCTTAACCTACAATTATTTGTTTAAATATGAACTGAAATTAGTGATTGATGTCATCTTTTTTAATGCACTGTCCTGTCCTTACAAAAGAAAAAACAAACTCCTTGATTTTCAAAGGACTTGAAAAACAGAATTTCAACTAATGCACAGTAGTTCCTAATGTACTCTGTTTTCCTCTGTGGTTATGATTTTTGTCAGCAGCACTTAAAACTGTCAGCTGTAATGCCATGTGCACGTGGCAGTTTGGAGCTGAGCATAAGTCATTGCTCCTGGATTGCATGCAAAAAGAAATTTAGGACTTAAGTTTATGGGTTCTCAGAAGAACAAAAGCAAATGCTCTTCAGTGAGGATAATTAAACAGCGTAAAGGTGGTTCAGAGTCAGTGGTGAATCCTCTGTTCTTACAAGGGGTACAACTGATTGTATCATGCAAAGAATGTATTTCTGAATTGCTTAAAATGTATGTGATGGTTAATCACTCCTTCTTTGAGAAAGGAACGGGGTCCTGGGGACTTTTCTTTTTCTGTGGGATTGAGACATAGAAATTGTTGTGAAATGCACCTGTTGAGTTCACAGTTGGCCTGTCAACACTTCAGTGAATAGCAAGTCTTACTGCCTTTGGTGCTGTGCTCTCCACCATCATTCTTCGATTTTTCTCTGATACAGTGAATACCTGTTGTTAAACTACTGTGTATAAAACATGAAGAAAAGCAATTCTCAGTAGCAACCTTGAAAATAGTCAGTGTTCACTTTTAAAATCTTTTTTTCCATCTGCTTTGTACAGGTTTGCAGTTGTCTATTTCTCTGTGTCACTCTTCCAATGACAAAAAGTCACAAAAGGCTGCTTCTGAAAAACAGAATGCAGAGGATCATCTCTATGTTCTGGAACATAACTTGCATCAACTTATCAGAGAGGTAATGCATCTATGGCTAAGTACTGAAGAGTTTTTGGGCTTTTTTTCAGCCTTCTGCCTCGTGTGTGGCACTGCTGTAACAGCCGAGTGCCACTAGAGGCCAGTCCTTTTCCATCCATGTGTGGAAGGCAGCCTACTGCTTGGTTTCCATGGGTGCGGGTGGTTTGGGGTGTTCCGCTTAATGCTTTCATGGAGTGCTAGTTCCTTACTTAACTTCAGACCTGGCTGCTCACTTCAGAAAAGCCATACAAAGCTTTTCCAGTAGAGTTCATCAGTTCTGCCTTTTTTTGTTGTGTTTGATAGTGCTTATCAAGCACTGTCAGCGAGCATCTGGTCAGGCCATACCCTCATGAAGGAACAATCAATTACCATAATAGCTTTGTTTATTTTAAGGTCCACTTCTCTGCTTCAGCATTTTAGATTCTTGTATAATCTAGCAGAATAACCTGGGGTACAAAGTTGAGGTTGTGTCTCTTCAGGAAAGAAGCACAATTTTGCATCTCAAAGTAGAATTGAAACCACGTTCCAGAGAGTGTTCCTCTCCTTAGAGCATGGCTCTGCAAGTCAGGCAGTCATGTGGAACAGTCCGGTATTTTAAACATTGATTTAGGGTTCATGAAGCTTTGGCTCAGTGCCCACCTCTCCTGTGGATTTTCTTTACCTTGGACAGGTTGCTAAAACTTTTTGTACTTCAAATTTTTTCATCTAAAATGCTTTCTTTATTTTTAAGTGACCATTCTTTCTGTCTCCATAGATGCATATAAAGAAGACTTACTAGTAGGAGCTACTGCCATGCTACCAAATTTTTGTTAGCTAGCACTTTTTTTTTTTAAATCACTTTCTATAAGGTTTGAAAGATACATAAATGGGAGAAGCAAAGTATGAAAAGCTGTCTTTAAAGTGCTGTCAGGTTGATAAAAAGCTGCACTTTTTGAAAGTATGTGCACTCAAAAAACGTGATATGAAGCAATATATTGTAGTATACATAGTATTTCTTGCAGATAGCTTATTTGGTCCCTTCCCTTTATAACATCTGTTGGTTGTTGCAGTGTCACAAGCAAACCCTGAGCTCGACAGTGATGCCACATCCAGCTAGTGCACCTTTTGGCCATAAGAGAATGAGACTTGCAGGACCCCAGGCTTTTGATAAAAATGAAATCAGTTCTTTACAGTCGAATGAAGGACTTCTGGAAAAGATCATAAAACAGGCAAAGCATATCTTTTTGAGACGAAGGTGGGTCACAAGATACTCTTGTTACAGTAACATGTACCATTATGTAGAGTACAATTGATCTTTTTAAAATGTTCTTAAAACTAGCTGCTGCTTCCTTCACTGTTAATACAGTCTTTATTTGTAAGTACTAAGAACCAAAAATTATGAAAAAAAATGAACAAACAACATTCAACTATAAAAAGAAAAAATACCAGATTTCTTTGCGATCTCTGTGACATTTGCAACATAAGGTGCTGCTAATTGTCCCTACTTATCTCAAACTGCCTAAATCCTATTTTGGTATTTGCAGTGCAGTAGCTGATACTGAGTAATACCACTTCAGTACCGCTGCAGAATGTATGAGAAATGTACAGAATAAACAAGTGTACATCATTAGCACCAGAACAGTGCTGAAATAGAATTTTCATCCACATGCTTCTGTTAAATCTAATAACCTCCTTGCTTCCTGTAAGCAAGATAATAGCACAAACTGTCTGGATTATTGTGTGTGGAATATGGCTTTATCTTCTAGAACTGCTCGAACCATTGACAGTCTGGCGAGTCGTATTGAGGATCCTCAGATTCAGGCTCACTGGTCCAATATAAATGATGTTTATGAATCCAGTGTTAAAGTTCTAATAACTTCTCAAGGATATGAGCAGATATGCAAGTAAGTATGAGAATGCATGTCCTTTTAGTTGTAGAAGCATGAAGCAAAGGCAGAGTGTATTCACGTTGTGCTTTAAAGGTTTAGGTTCTCTTCAGACAGACAAGTAGGAGTCCATTATTTCTGTGTGTTTGTTTTTCTGACTTCTGGAGTGGACAGTCACCTTAAGAAAACTTCACCCACTTTACCCTTTAACGAAGATATTTAGTGTATCTTTAATAAGTACAGTTTCCTTTCAAAGGAGAAATTTAAGATGAGAGTGGACACTTAAGGGGAGCATTTACTTTGGGTAGAGATGACTGAATACAAAGTATCATTTGATGTGCTGGATTCTAAACTTCCAGTCTGGTCACGGAAAGCTAATCAGTGCTCAGTCCTAGCTTGGTTGCATAGGTACTGAAATGTGTAACTCATGTAATTCATGCAGTAATTATACACATTGTTACCAAAATACGAGATTTCATGTTTCAGAAATAACTTCCTGCAGACTGACCAGCAGTGAATTCACTAATGCATCAACAGTGATTTTTTCCATTTGGAGCAGTGCTCTCTGGCTGTGACCACAGTTTGGGGCAACCTGCAGTTGTTGGTGCATTTCCAGTCTTGGTTCTAGAGTACATAGGCTGCCCAAGTCTTGGCTGTAGGATAGAACACACCATTTTCCCCTGCACATCTGGAAGGAAGCTTGGGCACGGGGGCAGACAGGGAGCTGTGAGGCTTCCTTCACCTGAACAAGTGGTAGGCCAGGTCTGGGAGCATGCCACAGAATATGTCACCTGCCACATAGAGGGAGCTGTTGTGGTGACTGATGAAACTGGAATGTTTAGAGTTGCTGTCACATTCTGTAGGCTTTGCACCATCTGTCTTATGAATTCTTGTCAATGACTGGGTGGGATTCTGTGTTCTTAGTTTCCTGTTTTCTTAAGTGTTTTAATGCTTTTTGAATAAATATGGATCTTTTCTTCAAAGATCCATTCAACTACAGCTGAACATTGGAGTTGAACAAATCAGAGTTGTGCATAGAGATGGAAGAGTTATTACATTGTCCCATCAAGAGCAAGAACTGCAGGATTTCCTTTTATCTCAGGTAGACTCACATATGTTATTATTCTTCCCTTTCTTGTACTGTTTGGGAAACAGAAGTTAGAATCTCACCTTTATCTGTGTAGAAAATAATAAAAAACTTCGAATTAAGATAGTGAAGATGAGAAGCTGGATTTTCACTATGTTTGTATAGAGTTTTTGGCAACTGTTACTAAAATACATATTGCCATTTTTTTAGTAGGATCAGTAGTAGTAGTAATTTTTCCCTCCCATTTAAAATGCATTTCTTTATGCTGCTCATTATGGGAGGAACAAGTCAGTGGGAATCATAGCAGACAATAAGGTATTCTATAGATGAAATTTACTGTAGCCGAGTTCTTAATGAACCCACAATTACTGTCATTTCAACATTGTCTGTTAATGCTCACTTTGCATCTGTTGTTAGTAAATCAGCTGATACTTGAATGAACTCTGTTTTCTTAATTGCTTAGAACAAGCTGCTGGTTTTATTCAGAAGTAACAATCTCCCCACCATGCATTATAAATAGTCAAAATACAGGTCTTTAATAACAGTGGTTAGCCTGTTGCAGTTACATAAAACTCCATGACACAGAAAACAAGTTGAAACAGATTCTGCTGAGGTCACCTCTTTTTGGTCAAGTGTTGTCAGACTTGTTCACAGAGAACTGCTGAGCAGTGCTGGATACTTCCTTGTTACAAGCGTTAAGTCATGATACAGGAAAACAGTAGCATTTAAACTCCTAATCTGTTAAAGCTAAGTATTAAAGCACTTCAGCATTAATGGAGATAATCATGCATGTGAGAACCTCAACTTTTTTTCTGAATTTTCTCTGTTAATACTTTATCATATTTTTATATATTTTACAGCAGAAGTCTTGTTTCTATTGAAAGACAGGATTGTTTAAAAATGAATTTTTTGAGACCTAAATAAAGGTATTTGTAAATTGAAAACAATACTTAAATAAAATGGCTAAGCCCATATACCTATGAAAAATTAATTTAACTGCATAATAGAGTGGTCTTCTCTGTCTGCAGAGGAACTAGTCTAAATTCAAAAAACACAAAGCTCTGCCATCATATAAAAAAATTCCTCTGAAAGTAGAGAACTTAAAAGACAAAGTCACTTTTATAAATAACTCTTGTACAGAAAACAGGCTTGCTAAACCCCACAAGCAATTCTTTCTGTGGTCTGCAAATATTGAACAGAAAACGAACCTCTTACTTTGTTTCAGATGTCGCAGCACCAAGTACATGCAGTTCAGCAGCTCGCAAAAGTTATGGGATGGCATGTGCTGAGTTTCAGTAATCACGTTGGTCTGGGGCCGGTGGAGAGCATTGGCAATGCATCAGCAATAACTGTAGCATCACCAAATGGAGACTATGCCATTTCAGGTAGTGTTTCCTCTAGCAAATAGAAGTCACATCTTTCTGAGATTGTTTGTAGAATATTTTACTATAAATTGATACTATGCTCTAAAAGTCTAGAGACTACCTCTTTTGTGTATGGAATTGACATCTAAATAGAATCAACACCTTGCCCAGGAAGCCACTTGATATAAACTTGATTTAATTTACACAGGCTTGAAAATATTTCTTATATATAATTTTTCATGGTAATTATATCTTCTGTAATATGTATTATATAAATACATTGTTTAAATCTATTATTTTGATACATATTATCTAAATAATTGTTTATATATTGTATAAATACATATAATTAATTATGTATATTATTACTAGCATACAAAAAAGAGATTATGGAAACCATCAGGATCCTGAGAGAAGGGAACAAGATAAACAACAGGATCACAACTCTGAACTTAAGGAGAACAAAGTTTGATCTCTTTAGGGATCTTTTTGAAAGAATCCTATGGGATGGAAAGAAGAGGGGTCCAGGAGTGCTGTTTGATTATGTTTTTCAAGGGTCACCTCTTTCAAGCTCAAGAATGGTCATTCCTATGTTCAGGAAGTTGTGCAAAGGTGACAGAAGACCTGTGTATGAACAAGGAGCTCATGACTGAACTTGTGACATAGGGAGGAAGCTCCAAGAGATTATAAGTAGTTGACCTGGGAGGGAGATAGAGAGACTGTCCAAGCATGCATTGCTAAGGATAGGAAAGCTAAGCTCGTGAATCTGGTGAGGGATGTACAGGGCAGAAAGAAGAGCTTCCAAAGGTATGTCAGCAGCAAAGAAAAGATTAGGGAAAATATGGGACTGCTGTTAAACAGAGAGAGGACCTGGTGACACAGGACATGGAAGAGGCCAGGGTACTCAGTACCTCTTTTACTTTGGTCTTAAGACTGGCCTTTAGGAATGGGTCTTGAGACCCATGGGAAATTTTGGAGCAAAGATTCAGCCTAAGTAGTGGAGGACCAGGTTAGAGAACCTTTGAACAGACTTAGACATACACAAATTCATGGGACCAGGTGGGATATATATCCATGACTGCCGAGGGAGCTGCTGATGTCACTGCAAGGCCACTCTTGATCATCTTTAAAAGGCCATGCTCAGGAAGAGCTCCTGAGGAGTGGAAGAGGGCAAATGTCACATCCTGTATTCAAGAAGGAAAATATGGGGAACTACAGTCTGATCAGCCTCGTTGCAATTAAAAATAGTCTCAGAAGGATTTTCCAAACATTCTCTGGAGAAGGTGGTGGTGGGGAGTAGTTGGCATCAATTTTTGAAAGAGAAATTATGTTCAAGTCAGTCTGGTAGTCATCTCTTTATAGAAGGCTAGCTTGGTAGATGAGGGAAAAGCTAGGTGGTACCTCCCTAACTGTTTATTTAAAAAGCCAACAGGCACCACTCCCCAACATGAAAACACAGAAGCCCATTCAAGCCAAGCCAACGAAGCATCACCACCCCTCCACCTATCTGGCATAATTTTGTGATTAAAAGTAACAACTCTACTTAGTGACTGAGGTCCTGTCTATTTGAGATAAATCCACTAGAAACAATGCATTTTTTAACAGAATAGTGGGGAATACATGGAAGGAAAGAATGAACAATGCAGCCTTTGTCCTTCCTGGCATCATTGGGGAGCAAGAAATGCATTTGTAAGGTGTACATTTTGGGGTTTAGTAGAAGTTTCTCTGTCTTGATCTAACCAAGAACATGCAGTGCTAAAGCAACAAAATCAGAGAAGTGAGAGAAAATCCAAAGAAAAAGCTTTCAAAAAAGAAAGGAAGGGAATTTCCCTTGTTTGCTTTCAGCATGTTTGGAATTGAGTAGGAGTAAAGTATAGAATACACAAGAAAGAATATTTGATATGAGGAATTTGTACAGTGTAAAAATGCTCATTAAAATCTCCTTTCACCACAGTACGTAACGGTCCGGAAAGCGGCAGCAAAGTCATGGTTCAGTTCCCACGGAGTCAGTGCAAGGATCTCCCCAAAGGCGATGTCCTGCAAGACAGCAAGTGGAATCATCTCCGGGGTCCGTTCAAGGAAGTGCAGTGGAATAAAATGGAAGGGCGTAACTTTGTGTATAAAATGGAACTCCTCATGGCTGCTCTAACTCCTTGCTAGTGAAGTGTCAGCCTCTCTGTGAGGGCTTTGAAGTGTCTCTGTGCAATGATAACTGCCCGTGCGGCAAAGGGAAATGGGAGCTATGGGCCAATAGAAGAAAGCAAAATCAAATTTATTTCCTGTACAGAAATATCCATTTTGGTATTTGTAATAAAAACTTTTTCCGTGGCATATAAAATACATATAATTTTTTGTAAAAGTTCCTTTCAGCTGTATCTTTGAAAATTGCTCTGTCCGGAGTGACATAGATGAGTAATTAATGTATTTTTTGTTTATAAAATTAAATTTGGTAGTCCTTGAGTTGAAGCATTCTTGAGTTGGAATTTGTTTGTACATTGATGAGGATTCTGGGTGACGCCTTTATTTTTGAGAAATATGTTTTCTTGGCAATTTAACTTGAGAGCATTACAAAGTCACTGCCTGCAGCAAAAGTCTTTCCCCTCTGATGGCCTGTGTGATGTTGGCTACTTTGCTTGTGTTTTCTGACCTTATTTTTTGCAAGAATATAGAGGAAAGGATCTTACTTGGCTTGCAAAGTTCTGACAATTTGAGTTTGTGGGTGACTTGTGACTTAGTGACTGGATAGAAGGAGGTAACTCTCATGCGGTAAACCTCCACACTTGCGCTGCTGGTTCTTTTTCCTGCACTATCCATGATTATCATCCAAGGAAATAATAATATCCTACTGAATATCAGCTCGTTTGAGTTCTTTCAACATAAAAAAGGCACGTTTTTTATAGTTTTGGTTGTAATTGTAGCCTTCTTGAAACTTACAGTATGGTGTTCAACAAAGCTTTTCTCTTTTTTTGGTGCTTCAGTGCTAAGGGTCTTTTTGCAACCTGTCTGTATGAACTGGTTCATATTCATGTCCATATTGTCTTATGAGGTGTCTGTATATATGTGTATATATATGAACTTCTTGCACATAAACGTTTGAATTGAACATCACACTTCCATGGTGACAGTTGTTATTTTGTTGTATTCTCAAGTATAAAGAATAATTGTAGGAAAATCAGCAGCAAGCTGCTGCTCAGTGTGTATCCCAAGCAGCTCTTGTCCTTATGTTGGTGTTTCCCAGCATGGAGCATGTTGTTTCAGTTCCTGGAAGTACCTGCTTCTGTGTAACTGAACTAGGAGAGAGAAGGCGTTTTCCTTTACGGTGCTCATGTGTTACCCAACACAACTGATGAAAATGAAAAGCCCTAGCTGAAAATAGTTTCCTGATCTTGAAATGGGTGAGCCTAATGTAAGCCCCGTGATGCCAGGTCCTGTATTGCTGTGCCAGCAGACACTGTGATTACAGGCAGAGGGAGAGGTCGTTTCTTGGTGAGCAGTTCAGCCAACAGTCTGATGCATGTGTTCGTGCATGCAACTAGATGAGGCTGTTTGCACTCCTGCCAACACAACAGATCTCTTATTAATAATTAGAAGCTGAGTCTATGAAATTTGCAGGTCTTTACACTTTATCATTCTTAACCTAAATTGACAGGTCTGCATGTAGCAATAGCCTTTTCATTAAGTAAGTTCTTTGTTACCAAGTAATCAGATCACTGTGGAGCTATTACAATCTCATGGTTGCAGGACTTCTCTCCTGAAAAGAAGGACACCTCGTGTTGCAGAAGGGCAAGCACTGCATGTCAGCATGAAAACACTTGTCAAGATTTCTAGGTCTAGCTGAATAAAGAATAACAATAGTAATAACAAAAAAAGAATTATTAGAGACCTGGAGCGTCTGGGTTTTAGTGTTGAATACACAGGAATTCCTAATTTTAATGAGAAACAGACTGATTAGACTTCTAACAGAGTGACGGTCTTGAAACTTGATAGGCCATCTTCGAATATGAAATGATGACATTAGTGAATGATTAAAACCTTTACAATTGATTGCCAAAGCAATCTGGTGAACTTGGACATCTCTTTAATTAACGTTTAAAAGTAAAATGCCTTAATCCCTTTGATCATCTAGAATGCTCTAAATATTAAATGTGCTGCTGTTCTGCAGAGAGTTTACAAGTATAGTAAGAACAGCTATTAGCTTCTGAATTTCTACTGTAACAACCTTCCAGAAGACTTTAGAGGCTCCTGGGTAGCAAGAAACTGCTACAGTTTAGCTTCACGTTCTGTACCTCAAACACTGACATTAATAATGCATATTGACAAACAATTTTCAGGAAACTGTGAGTATTTTTTAAGTAATGTTACCTGTGTAGAGTAAGCATGTTAAATTGTGGGTAAAATTTTTGGGTGAGGAATTGTCTGTAAGGACAGCTATATACAGGCTAACTATACTGGATGTTCTTGCTGAATATTGTTTGAGTCCCTGTTGTTCATATGGGATATTACTGCCTAAAAGAGAGGCTGGCACCAGGTTCAATAGCCAAGGATGGGTGCCTGAAGTTGCAGTGACTTCAGCCAAGCTGAAAGAGGTAGAACAGCTGTGCTAGTCTTAAACTTCTTTGTTGTAGTACATTTTAAACTGAAGAATTTTAAGTGTTCATTTCCTACCTTCATCCCAGCTTTCAAATACTGTGATTTAAATGTGTATGTGACCTCTGCAATCACAGCAATGCACTGGAATGGTCATTCATGTCTGGATATGTGTAGGGGTTTGAGTTCT